>OY856409.1:363874057-364141557 GCA_963693085.1 Alisma plantago-aquatica
TATATTTCTAGTTAACATGATGTTTCATTAGTTCTATTATGTAAATGATAAGAAAAATCTATGTATGGTTTTTAGTAAGTGATTAAAATAGGAAGGTTAGTTTAATCCCTCCTTAGTTGACCCAAACCCTAGTTAGTGGGGTTAGGCCACGTCAATTAAATTGGTATCATGCCACATGTTGAACCTAAATTGAGTTTAGTTTTGGGATACAGGTGATAAAAGACCAACAATATTAGGATGTATTCCTCTTCAAACTATAATGTGTTAACAGATATGTTTTTATTGTGGATATGTAGATGGCAGGAAGAGGACATGAACTTGGTGAGGAACAAGTTGAGAGACAATATGGATATGACCCTCGAGTCGTGGATCAAGGAGGAGAAGATAGGGATGAGGCAACAGGGATGTACTATATCTTACTGGAGACAAAAGAAAAATATAAGATGGATAGGATGTTCTCATTTTCTAGTAAGGACCTGGAGAGATCCTATGATCTGGTAAAGAAGCTTGGTGGAACAAAATTTTCTGAAACAACAGACCTAGCTACAACATATGTGTGGATTCGATAGCTGGAAATGGTTTTTGTCAAATGGAGTTACCAGAGGATAAGAAGATCAATTATTTTGTCTTTTTACTCAAATGAGGTGATGATTTGTGGAGGTTTGGAGTGGAAGATAGGAGGAGGAATGCAGTGATGACATGAAGGGACTTTGTAGATGACTTTCACCTTATGTATTTTCCTCCTAATTTCTTAAGCAAAAAGATCAGACAGTTGGAAAATATCAGATAGGCTAGCATGTCAATTGGTGAATACGAGGCATATTTCTTAAGGTTGACTAACTTTTCTCCTCATTTGGTACCATATGATATAGAGAAATGTAGGATATTTCAAGGAGGTTTAAGGTCATGTGGCAACCCGCCCCGCTAAACAAGATTTTTCAAATCAAAATGTCGTTTGATCAACAACTAACCATATTACTAAAACAAATGCAGGATTAAAATTGATAAAACTTTTAAACTTGTTAGATATCATTTACATGAAGGTCCAACATCTTGAATATATACACAACCATACTAGATATCTTTACATATGTTCCATGGTCTCATACACAACCTATATACAAAAGATATTTTCCACATATTTATAACATGTACATCACACAAGTACACTACCAAAATCTTGAGTCATTGTACATCATCTACAAAACTTCTCCACCTGAACATAAGAGTACAAGGATGACTCTAGGAGTCTATAAACAATTGACTAACCCTCTTCCTATACCAATCTCCAAATTGGTCCTCCTCCCTACCACTGGTCTGACGATGTTGTTGACGATCACCTAAAAAGTTGTGGCGAACCACAAAGTGAGGCACATGTCCCAACAAGAGATATAACTTCTAAGACATATATTTCTTACTAGGATTATGCATATAAAATATTTTAAGCATATAGTATTTTAAAGTTGAAAACTTACACATAAGAACATGCATAGCTAGAGTCATAAGTACAATTGATTTCTCTTGATGTGTTATAAATCATCTACAAAACTTAAAGAAACAATGCAAGGATCATCCAATGTGAGTTGCCAAGTAACCCTAACAGATATGCTACACAATGGGGTTACATATTTTATCAAGCCCTGGGTAGTTTGAGGTGTACAACTAAACTACTAGATAACCACTGTAAAATCACAATCATCACTATACAAGATCTACGATGATCGAAATCCTAAGATCTCTTCCCCTTAGATGAGTCAGTCGTAGTGGCACGATAGCCCAACTACAAAATAGTATAGTCCGCCCTTGGTACACATGCCTTGGTATTAGAAACCAGGGTATAAAATCCTCAAATCCAAGTTATGACCACAGTCCCTCTCAACACAAATCAACTTCAAGACACAACCTCAGCTGCTCTTTAAAATCTTGGGATCATGATGTCAGAGATATATTGTCCTTGCACCCACATATACTCAATAGTATACAACTCTGAGCTCCCTTTGGATTACTTATTCCACTATCCAACAAGTTCGACACTGAGATAGTTTTACAGTTACATGACACTACATGATTAGGATTACACTTGACTAATTACATTGTTTAAGTATTTTTATTGCATCACTCAAGTTACATACAATATCCTATAGTATGCTTACAAAGTAAATTGTAGAATACAACTTTAGAAAATATAAAACATATGAAACATGTTCCATGTCATTATATAATGGTATATTCAATCACTCTTGGACCTATAGAGGCCTAAGTATCAAACTAGGGAACATAATAGTCCAAAATGTCATTTAGTCAAAATAGTACTAATGTCCTATAGGAACATCTTTATCATCCAAAATTTTGTAGAGAATTTACCAGGTCAAAAACAAGATATCACCCAAAATCAGCATAAATGTCCACTGAATGTAAGAGTTATGGCATTTCTAAGAACTAAGCATTTATGTGACCAAGACCTGGCATGGATGAGATACTTTCAGCATTATGATTTCATCTAGCTATCATTTCAGAACCAAAATAGTAAATAAAATTATTAAAACCACCATCATGTAACCACCATATAGTAAGGTTTAAAGTATGAGTCATAATTATGTACATTGGGTACCAAAACATAACATATATGACATATTTAGAAGTCATAACATCAACATTTTTATTTTTAGACCTTGTATGTTCAAGGAAAAACTCACTCACAAAAAAAATAAATGTTCATAGAGTCTAAATAAGGCTTAAGAACTTGTATAATCACCATTATCATGTCAAATAAGCACAAAGAGGTCTTTCTCCCCATATAACAAGTTTTCTAGAGACATTACAATAACATTAGAAAGTGAGATTGGCATTCATCCATCAATCGAGAAAGAGACCTATGTAGCGAGCAAGGTGATGTTGTTGTTGGATGTCATGCTTCCAGGGCACAATGATCCTACTCTCGAGCCCCATCGGGCATCAATCATCACTCTGTCTTTCTGCCACCAAGCCAAGGAAGAAGGTTTACATAAAATAAGTTATTAGTAGGCAAGAAATGTAATAAAAATTATATCACTCACCTTAGGGTGAAGAAGAACATCTAAACAGCAAGGTATCACGAAGAAGAGATGGTGAAACCCAAGTCTTGCACTTCAAATGTCACAAGGTAGCTCCTATCTTTAAGAACAAGTAGATATATAGTGAAAGAGAGAATAAAAGTGGGTTCTTCATCCATGTGCACGAGTTTCCGGCAAGGAATACCATAGATCTCAACCATGTTTAAGGGAAGAAGAAGGAGAACAACAAGAAACAAGGTTAAGAGGGAAGACCTTATGTGTATGGAGCAAGGAACTAGGCAATAAAGATTTGATCCATCTTAGAAGAGCTAGATCCAAGTTCTACTACAACATGCAACCACAATATAGCAAAACATCATCCTCAAGAAGCTCCTCCTTCGCCAACCGATGGTTTTTTATGAGCTCCAACAGTAAGAATGGGTTCAGAGTAGAAAGGTTCATTTGAGAAAGGTGGGGAGGGGTATATATAGCTAGGATGAGAGAGAAAGGAGGTCAAAGATCAAAAACTACTTTACCATCTGTCAAAGGTCAATCTTTCCATCTACTTGTACAACTAGAACCTCATTGGTTTGCAGCCCTCAAGGAAAAACATTGGTTTGAAACCAGTGAAACCATATAGTTGCATCTCTAAGCAAAACCATTTAGTTGTTGAGATTGTAGAATAACCATCACATGTTGAGAGTGCAAAACAACCATTGGGTGTTGAGAGTGTAGAACAACCATCGAGTGTTGAGAGTGCAGAACAACCATCGAGTGTTGAGAGTGTAGAACAACCATCAAGTGTTGAGAGTGAGAGTGCATAACAACCATTGAGTGTTGAGAGTGCAAAACAATCATCGAGTGTTGGGCCCAACAAACACTAGAAGGTGAAAATACCTTCACTTCCATACAAAACTAACATCAAGGGTTGATACCTCTATGAAAAAAGGTTTCAAAACATTCAAGTAAGATAAACTATATCAAGTCATGAAGAACAGCATGAAGCAAAATATACATGTGTTAAAATTGTGGTTAGATCTTTAGAAAAGGGAAAATTGCATAAAAGTCCATAACAGTACATAAATTGTAGACCCCTGACCTTGCCTTATGAATGATCTATCTTTCTTAGCATAATTATATGCTTAAAACCTTAATCTAATCTCATGATGTACTTTGTTAACATGTGACAGGCTTATGTTTTTAGTTTGGTCCAGTTTGAATGATGTTTGAACTAGTTATGCCTTTATGTGCTTGTTTTGAACCAAATTGCAATTTACCCATGTTTAGTGTTTATCTTGCAATTCGTCACATGCTTATTGTGCCTCAGATGTTTTGACATCATGTTGGAGAGAGAATTTCCTTAGGGATTTTTGTTGCACCTTGGTTTGATGAGGTGGCATCATGTGTTGTTGTTCTAGGATTTACTTGGATGCCCTAGTTTGATGTTGGCTTTGAGTATTGACTGATGGTTTCCCTTGGTTTTAAGATATTTCCAAGATGTTCCTTTAGACATGTTCTCTACAGTAGAAGAGGTTTTGTGTGTACCTTGTGTTCTCTACCGTCAAAGAGCCCTTGACTCCTCTCGTTGGTCACTAAGAGACCTAGGGTTTTTGTTTATGTGATCGTTGAGTTTTGTACATGTTTTGGGTGTAGAGAATTACCTTAGAGAAGTATAGGGTGGTCTTGTATTGTAGTTCCAAGGGGGTGAAATCCTTTGACGGTGATGTTTTGTGGATCTTCCAATGAGATAGCAAGATTCTTCTGACGTGCTTGGTGTCATCTATGACAACGGAGAGGTTGATGAGGCAAGGGTATGAGGCTTGCTTAGCACATGTTGTGGATACCAAGGTGAGGAGTCCTAGTATCCAGGAAGTGTCAATGGTGCAAGAGTTTGAGGATGTGTTTCCCAAGGATTTTCCCAGTGTTCCCCATCTTAGGGAGATTGATTTTGAAATCAATCTTGTCCCCAGTACACATCTGATAGTACAGCCACCATTCAGGATGGCAGCAACAGAGATGCATGAGTTGAAAAATCTTTGTAGGAGTTGTTGAGAAGGGATTTATCATGTCAAGAACTTCCCCATGGGGTGGTCCTGTGTTGTTTTTTAAGAATAAGGCTGGATCTATGAGGTTGTGCATAGAATATCGATAGTTGGACAAGGTCACCATCAAGAACAAGTACTTGTTACTAAGGATAGACCATCTGTTTGATCAGTTGAGAGGTGTAAAAGTGTTGTTGAAGATATACATGAGGTTTGGATATCATCATTTTTGGATCAAGGTAGATGACATACCCAAGTCAGCTTTTAGGACTCGGTATGGTCACTATTAGTTTGTGATTATGTCGTTTAGTTCAACCAATGTGCTAGAAGCCTTCATGAATATGATGAATAGGGTGTTCATGTTGCATCTTGACCAGTTTGTGGTTGTGTTTATTTAATACATCATGATATACTCTCAAGAAGGCCAACAACATGAGCAGCATCTAGTTGAATTCTAGTTGAAAGAGGTGTCTTTTCTTCAGCACATGATATCTGCTACAGGCATTTGTGTGGAACCAAAGAAGGTGGAGTCCATGCTGGAGTGGGAGAATCCTAAGACACTGACAGAGATTTGCAGTTTCCTAGGTTTCGTAGGCTACTACATGAGGTTCATCAAGAACTTCAGTGTCATGGAGTTACCCCTAACAAAGTTAACAAGGAAAGGTGTACCTTTTGTATGGGATGACAAGTGTCGGTGTTATTTCCAGTTACTGAAGGAGAAGTTGACAAGTGCACCAGTGTTAGTGTTTCCAGAGCAAAGGAAAGGTTATATCATCTTCTATGATTTGTCGAAGAATGGCTTGGGATGTGTGTTGATGCAGGACAAGAATGTGATTTCTTTTTCTATGTGACAGCTCAAGAAACATGAGGAGAACTACCCAACTCATGATTTGGAGCTTGAAGTTATGGTTTATGCCTTGAAGATTTAGAGACACTACCTATATGAAGAGAAGTGTAAGATCTTCACTGACCACAAGAACCTTCAGTGTATCTTCTTGAAGCAGGACTTTAACATGTGACAGAGGAGATGGATGGAGTTGATTAAGGATAGTGATTGCACGATAGACTACCACCCAGGGTAGGTGAATGTGGTGGAAGATGCTTTGATCAAGAAGTGTTCATCATTGTCATATGTGGAGAAGGTAAAGTTGTGTTCCTCGATGTGCCATAATCGGACATGTTGGTGTTGCTTCTATAGATGAATGCCTAGTTGGAGGTTTCCTTGTTGGAAAGCTTATTAGCACAGTTGTAGGTAAAGCCTACCCTAATGCAATAGATCAGAGATGCACAACAGAGTGATATTGTGATATAGAAGACTGGGTTAGAGTTTGGCAGTGAGAAACATGATGGTTTCCATGAGACAGATAATGGGATAGTTTGTTTCCACAACAAAATAGTGGTGCCTGATATTGATGGTTTGAGGAAGATGGTACTTGAGGAAGATCATTCCTTAATGTTTTCTATGCATCCTGGAAGTACCAAGATGTACCACAACTTGAAATATCTTTATTGCTGGCCTAGTTTGAAGTGTGGCGTGGCAGAGTTTGTGGCTAGATGCCTAGTTTGTCTATAAGTCAAGGTTGAGCATCAAAAACCCGCAAGAACATTGCAACCGCTACCCATACCACATTGGAAATGGGATCATATTACTATGGACTTTGTGGTTGGACTTCCTAGAACAACCAAAGGTCATGATTCTATCTGGGTGATAGTTGACAGGTTGACCAAGTTAGCACACTTCTTGCCAGTGAAGACAAATGTATACAGCTAAGAAGTTGGCAAAGATATATGTGTATGATATAGTGAGGTTGCATGGCATTCTGATTACCATAGTATCTGGCAGAGGTCCTCAGTTTAGCAGTCATTTTTGGGAACGTCTGCATACAACCATGGGTACACAGCTAAGGTTCAGTACAACTTTTCACCCATAAAAAGATGGTTAGTCTTAGAGGACCATTCAGACGTTAGAATATTTGTTGAGAGCTTATGTTTTACAGTGTCTTGGAATTTGGGATGTGCACCTGAGTTTGATAGAGTTTTCCTACAATAATAGTTACCAGAAGAGTATAGACATGGCACTGTATGAAGCCTTATATCGGAGGCATTGTCTCTCACTGCTCCATTGGTATGAGATAGGAAAATATCAACTTTTGGGTCCTAAGCTTGTACGGCAGACTACAAAGAAGATCAAAGAGATACAACAACCTTTGAAGGAAGCTCAATATAGATAGAAATCCTATACTGATAACTGCCACAGACTTTTGGAGTTCCAAGTAGGAGACAAGGTGTATCTCAAGGTCTCTACTTGGAAAGGCGTGTTGAGGTTTGGTAAGAAGGGTAAGTTAGCCACCAAGTTTATGGGACCATACACTATGGTGCCACATGTTGGGAAGGTAGCTATAGGTTGGAGCTACTGCTAGAGTTTTACATGTCGCATCATGTCTTCTGTGTTTCTATGTTGACGAAGTGTCACCTGGAAATGGAGTTTATGTTGCAACCTATGGAGGTTGAGTTGGAGGAGGATGTGTCGTATGTTGAGGGTCATGTGTTGATCCTAGATAGGAGGGTGAAAATTTTGAAGAAGAATGATACAATTCTTGCTAAGGTTTTATGGCATCACTGTAATGTAGAGGAAGCCACGTAGGAGTTAGAGGACAATATGCATAGGAAGTACCCATCTCTTTTTGTGTAGGATTTCAGGAGTGAAATTGTAACAATAGCTACACCTAGCAATTGCTCACCATGAAACATAAAACTAAATTTCACCTCTCACTTTAAATCTTAGAAACTTAGTAAGTTGTTCTATAGGAATAAGGTTTGACTTAGCCTCTAGGTTAGAACCTAGATGTTTGATAACTAGGTTTAGACAAGTGTCTAAAACCCTTTCCATATAGAGCTCATATGTATTGGGTAGCTACACTGGTCTACGCCTTGTTCTCACCATTTCACTAGGTGACATGGCACTAGACTATCTACTGTGTGTGGGACACTCGGTTTTGCTGATTTGGTTTTGTTTTCCAATCGGCTCGAGTCTCGACAGTTTTCTCTTACGCCTTCCTTCTCGGAGAAAAACTATATGATATTTTATTATATATATGTAAATATAAAAATGTGTCCCTCACACAGGAGAGTAGTGGGTGTTCATGCAATCTAAGTGAAAGGGAGTGACATCAGTCTAGAAGAGAGAATAGATCTAGATTAGAAGTCTAGAGCCTCATAAGGTTATGTGATAGATAGATAGACAAAAGAAAGATGAAGGAAATAAGTATATAAAATCTTACCTAAGTTTATCTATGATGGTATAAGTTTCCTTATTAAGATTTGAGTTATATATGAACCGAATCTACTCTTGGAGAATATATGATAAGTCGTGATGATGAAAGTACATTCCCTTTTCCTACTTAAGATAAGCTAAGTTAAGATAGAGATGAGTGTGCATGAGCCTCAAGCTCTTATACAAGGGGGGTATCTAGTGGTAGGATGAGATATGTGGTGAACTCCAGAGGGAGTAAGACCCACAGGGAGAAGGTCATAGGACCTAGCTTCCAATATATGAGATATGTGTTAAAAAAATGTCCTACACTAGATTACTCTTGAGTGTTGAGTTGAGTCCTTATGCATGATTCAAATCTATATGTGAGAATTGGGTAAAAGAAAAGGATGGGTAGATGACCCATATGATAAAGTCAATCATTTTGATTGAGTTAGGTCCTAGTTTGAGTGACATATGTTTATGAATCTCATCATTAGTTGCAAGTGAGGTAATATATGAACTCTAGTTATGAGAGTATGATGCTTTGTGCAAAAGATACTCAACATACATGTTCTCCCTTATTCTTCTCCTTCTTAATATACGATGATAGAAACCTCACTTGAGCTATATAGATGATTTATATATGAGGAGCCACTCGTATAAGCTTGACCTATTCAATATTCCCTTCCTATATCATACAAGTAATATCCAAGTTTGAAATCATGATAACCTTGATTTAATATATCTTCTTTTTCCCTTCATTTCATACGTGAAAGACATAAATTTAAAATTTTGATCTTGAAATAGAGATATATTTGGACCATTGATTAAATGAGAACAAAATAAAGTTCCTAACCTCAAATCTTCAGAGCCTAAGTTTCTAGATTAATGGTACTTCTCACACAATAGGGTGGAAGCCTAATATGCAAACATGATGATCTATCCCCTCTTATGATGATATCATGATACTATGTCTACAATGAAGCATACTAATTATGTTAATAAGTGTGATAATCCTGATAATTGGTGATATAAAATCTTGGTATCACCTTACATAGATGAGTAGGGTGAAACATGAAACTTGAGTAATACCTTCCCAACTCTATATGTAAGAACAAAGCCTAATCTTAGGGGTAATGAGAGATGTAAATCCTAAAATACTAGAATGTCCTGTTATAACTAAGACATTAAATGATGGTTCAACCTATATAAGGTGGGGTGGGTATACCCCTGATGCTCTAATCCTAAGATAATAACTTACGGTACATGGAGAACAATAGTAGTTTTGACACATAGCAGTAGTGACTAGTATGAAGTTGAACCTAGTTATATTAGTTTCGACATGGCCTGAGTTGAATTTTGAGGACGAAATTCCAATAAGGTGGGGTGAATGTGATGACCCTAAATTTAGGAGTTTTTATATCCAATATAGTGTATGGAGGCATACCTAAGTAAAAATTATTTAGCAAAGGACTTTGAGGCGTGATGTGGTCAACTAATATAAGTTGAACTGGTTTGGTCAAGGGTTGATTATTAATTAACTTGTATTTGAGATCAGTACAATTATTTATGAGGTTATCTGAGGAATTTAGTTGTATGACCAAATGTTATAATTTTGAGTTTGAACTTGATAATACAAGGCTTTATATGATGACGAACTCATGGTTAAAATTTCATGACTTTTGGGCTAGCCGTTTGGGAGGTATTGATGTTTGAACTCTAATTAAATGACTAAGGTTTCAACTGATTTTAAAACCAGATTTGATTTTCTCTGATGTCACGCAACCATCCGACTTAATAAAAGGGGCACAATTTCAGTTGGGAGTGACCATTGTCCTGCAAATGTGGACTCTCTGTATCCGCTAGATACAAATAGATACCCTTGACTTCATCTTCAAGCTCCGCTCCTTGCGGATAACTAAGCTTGCCCCACAACTATTGCTCGATCCACTACTCTCGGAAAGACTGAGCCCATAATAGCTCAACTACCATCTCCGTGATGCCAGGAGAAGTCCATCGACCCCAAGGATTAAGTGTTTCACTGGAAATATCGAGGGAGAATGAGCCCTCGCACCCTCAACTCTCTCCACCTCTCCACTGCAATTCACAGGTAGCAACGGAGACTGAGGATCTCTGATAATAGGTCCTAGACATGGGGTACTCAGTTGTGCTCCCCCGTGTTTATTCCATACAATAGGCAACTTGTTTCTCCTACATTTACTATCTTCATGGCCTCATAGATCGTCCACTGTGGCTGACGAAGAGAAGGCTTTGAGGTCTCCCATCACAACCGGAGCCAAGACCCATGCGCATAAGGTTCTGTCAGACCTCCAGGATCTCTTCGCTGGCCTTGAGGAGGGACGAGCTTTCTTTTCCCCTTTCTTCTTATTCCCTGTGGCGGTATAGGAAGCAGTCAGCCGCCAGACCTGTGTCCTCACCTCCCCTTCAAGGATATGAGGTGCCGCCATGGAGCTCTGAAGCTCCCTTTGATCTCATGGCTAGGACAGCCATCACCGACCACCTTCTGCACCGATCTAGAGCAGGAGAATGTTGAGGAAGGCTTGCTACCCAGCGCTCCACCAGGCTTTGGCTAATCGGGGAAGAAGCCCTACTAGCGTTGAACCCTCTTGACCTTACTGGTTCAGAGAAGAGAAGGTTTTAGAAACTTCAATTTGCTCCTGAAGAATGACCATGGGATTCGCAGTGCCCTGTTCTCCTTGCCAAAAGATTCCTAGGGTGGCGGCCAACTGAAGAACCCCACAGATCTGCTGATCCCTCCCTCTCTGTCGATGGTGAAGTTTCTGAAGCAGAGTGCAGGGAGCAGATGTAGAAGACCCCACCATGTCTAGGCTTCAAGGAGGCTGCGAGGAGGCTGTGGACTCCAGTGATGCCTCACCGTGGTCTCTTTCCATGGCGGCGTTCATTGCAGAGGAGCGAGGATGCTTTTAAGATCGTGATGCAAGAGAGAGAGCCTGAAATAGGCTTTTGACCCTGGGCCAATACAGCCGAGTAATCCCTTGAACCGGACCAGCCTAGCTGAACCAAGGAAAACCCAGTAGAACCTGGATCAGCGCAGACCAGGGAAGAAGGAGCTACGCCTCTCATATGCCACGTGGAGACACGTGATTGGCCAGAAAAAGGTAATAATTCAGTAAATGCCCAGTTCTATAATAAATCACAGTAAATAGCTCGCTTATCAGAAAAATACAAATAAGGTACCGAAATTCTCAGAAAAATGAGTAGAACACAATGAAAGCATAATATCAGGCTTTTGAAGAACTAATAATAGAGATATCATGTAAGTTTTTAATGCTCGTTTCATAGATAATAAATATCAAATGATGATATAAAATTATGGAAAAATGTCAGTAAGTCTATAATCATGTTTATAGTTCATATGATGTCAGATATGGTCATGTTGATGCACGAAAGCCTATAATTTTATTAATATGGCTAATTAGGGCTAATAACACTAAAGATAATGTATTAAATGCGTACATGCATCTCTAAAGATAATGTATTAAATGTGTACATGCTCAATAAATGAAGAACAGCATGATGAGATTTAAATGCGTACATGCGTAGATGGAGCAATTGCTAGGTGTAGCTGGAATATAATATATAAATCTGATTATCGCTTTAAATAATGTTTTCTTTTAGATGTAGCAATTGCTAGGTGTAGCTCAACAAGTAGATGGAAAGCTTGACCTTTGACAGATGGTAAAGTAGTTTTTGATCTTTGACCTCCTTTCTCTCTCATCCTAGCTATATATACCCCTGATTATCACTTTAAATAATGTTTTCTTTTACTCTTTCTTTCTCAAGATTATTCCAATTATGCAAGCATATTAGTATGTATCTTTCTACCCACGTACACAACACCTTGTGTGTTGATTCGTTGTTTCACGTATGTTTTAGGTTCATAGCTAGCATGCGAGAAAAAGAAAGGAAGTGAGCAGTTGTCCAGGTTGTACCTATTGTGTACATCCTGAATTAGCATACATGTTCATAGAATTGTAAATCTTCTTTTAATATGTAAATGTAAATCACTTGGTAATATATACATGTTGAATGTTGAGAAATGTTATGGTTGTATGTTCATGTATGCGTATTATGCTTCCGCATCACGTTCTGATATGATTGGATGATGTTTTCGGATTCTGACATCTCATTCCCAATAGGGTTTGGAGAATCAAAATCTGGGGATGTCACATAAATCCTTGTTATGGGTCTATGTTTGTAAGACCCCTAACCTTGCCTTATGGGTGATCTTGCTTTCTTAGTATAACTAGATGCTTAAAACATTAATCTAATCTAATGGTGTGCTTTTTTAACATGTGAGAAGCTTATGTTTTCAGTTAGGTCCAATTTGGATGATGTTTGAACTAGTTATGCCTTTATGTGCTTATTTTAGACCAAATTTCAATTCATCCACATTAGGGTTCATCTTGAAATTTGCACATGCTTTTTGTGCCTCACATGTTTTAACATCATGTTGGAGAGAGAAGTGCCTTTGGGTACTTTGTTGCACCTTAGTTTGATGAGGTGGCATCATGTGTTGATGTTCTAGGGTTTGCTTGGATGTCCTAGTTTGATGTTGACTTTGAGTGTTGACTGATGGTTTCCCTTGATTTTAAAATATTTGCAAGATGTTCCTTTGTACATCTTTGCAGTCAAAGAGATTTTGTGTGTGTGTTGTGTTCTCTACGGTCCAAGTGCCCTTAACTCCTTTCGTTGGTCACTAAGAGACCTAGGGTTTTAGTTTATGCAGTCATTGAGTTTTGTACATGTTTTGGTCACAGAGAACTCCCTTTGATCATTGATATTTTGGACTAAGTCTCCTTTTGACCGATGAGCTTCCTGGACCAGGTAGGTCATTGATTTCCCTTGGTTTTGTCACCCATGTTGCATGCATGAGCTTAGTGCTTGCATGGAAGAGTTTTGGTGGATAAGTGGCACATGTTTGCATGACACCTAACCTCCCTTCTCTCTTTCTAACCCTTAGATATATATACCCCTCTCTTTGCATGCAAGTGATCCCTTTTGCACCCTCTTTCTTTCTCTCTTCTTCTTTGGAGCCCATCCCCCTTGTATTCTTGATGGAGAAGGTGGTTCTTGTGGTGGAAAGGTGGTCGAACCCCTTCCATGTGGAGCTAGGGTTTTGGAGCAACCTTTCTTTAGTGATTGTTTGGGACTTCATCGGTCTTGGTAAGTGATCTACCGTTCTTGATGTTTATTTTCTAGCAATCCTAGGTTTCACCTTTTCTTTCTTGGCTGATCCATGAGTCTCCATGGTGGTGCTTGAGTTGAGCTTGAGGAACTTCTCTCTTCTTGGATGATCTCATGGTTCTCCATGATAGTGCTCGAGTTGAGTTAAAAATATCCTCTCTTTATTATGACACGGTCGTGCAACAAAGGACTCACCACGACCGTGTCATAATACCACGGCTGGTTTCTAGGGTTAGGATTCTCATTTAATCCAAAGAGAGTTATTCAACCTCTTAACTAGATTAGGAATAGTGATTCCTATCTCATTTCTCAATCATGGAGTTTCATGCTTAAAAGCATAACTCAGAATTAGGGTTACTTGTTCATATCATCACATCTCCTTAGATTAGGGTTTACTATTCACATAGCATCACATTACCCTAGATTAGGGTTTACTATTCACATAGCATCACATTACCCTAGATTAGGTTTTACTATTCACATAGCATCACATTACCCTAGATTAGGGTTTACTATTCACATAGCATCACATTACCCTAGATTAGGGTTTACTATTCACATAGCATCACATTACCCTATATTAAATTTTACTATTCACATAGCATCACATTACCCTATATTAGGGTTTACTATTCACATAGCATCATTATGTATGAAGATTACTTCCATTCATGTCTTCACTTAGGTTAAGATTCATTGATCATCATAATTAGGGTTTCCATGATCCCATTGTAAAGGATCATACCCTAATTATGTGTATTCATACATGTTGGAAGTATATTACTTTATTCTCATTCATATTAGGAGTATTCTCTCCCTTCTTATTATTAGATGATGTTTACATCTCTTATGATTAGGTTAGGTCAATTCAACCTTGATAACATAAGTCAAATTATTACTACAATGTTCATTAGGGTTTGCTTGATCAAGAGGTGTTGACTACTTAAACCCAACAAGGGTACTTTAGTAATGTTCACCATTGATCATAGCATGCTTCAATCAACTCATTACTTGTTCCCTTAATATCTTTAGGTAACATTAGGATTTATATTAATCAACCATTAAACCATCTAAGACTTTAAAGCATTAAGCATTCTTGACCTTAAAAGACCCCAAACGGTTTTGCACTTTCAACCTCCAAATGGTTTGAAACCGCATGACCACCAAACGGTCTTGAGACCGTTTGGTCTAAACACCCTCAAAACCGCATGGACCAAAAAGTGTATTAACACTTCCAATTGAGTTAGGGTTTTCAATGTTGAACACCTCAATCGTTCATGCCATGGTTAACCATTTATCAATTGAGCCAATTAAGTTAATACTCAACTGATGTGACCCTCAATTGATCCTCAGTTGATCACCAATTAGGGTTTGGATGAATTGGATTAGGGTTGGAATCGATCATCCTTCAACATGCATCAATATGAGCTTAATTGATGTTGAACCCATTGAACCATCACTCAATTGGGTCATGACCTGTCCCCAAACGGTCTTGAGGTCGTTTGGATAACCTCCAAACGACCTTGAGACCGTTTTCCCATCATATCATCAACATCCAAGTCAACCAATTAAGGTTTGGATCATTGGATTGATCATCAAATCAGCAATTGATTACACTTTAACTTAGTAACATTGGATCATCAATTGCTTAACCATACTCACACATGGACCTCCAAACGGTCTTGGGTGACCTCCAAACGGTCTTGAGACCGTTTGGATGAGCTACAAACGGTCTTGAGACCATTTGGCTCATCCAACCTTTGGTAACTAGTGAAAAATCATTAGGGTTTGAGCTATTGAGTTGATCATCAAATCATCACTTAGTTGCAAAGTGATTTAATACCTTTGGACCCTCAATTGATCAACTATACTTAACCCCAGACCTCCAAACGGTCTTGGGTGATCCCCAAACGGTTTTTAAACCGTTTGGGTGATCTCCAAACGGTTTTGAAACCGTTTGCGCTAATCAACCCAAAATCTCAAATCAACTCATTGGAATTTCAGCACTTTTTCAATTAGGGTTTGCCCAATTGATTAGCCTTCATCTCATGATTTCTTGGGAATTAATCCATAAAATTTGGTGAGTTATTAACTAACATTATTAGGAACAGTAATATCAAACGGTCAACCCTTGGTAAACTCACTCAAACGGTTTTGAAACCATTTTCCCAAAACGGTCAAGTTAATCAGGTTGGAAATCAGCACTTAATCCAATTAGGTTTAACTAATTGATTAGGCTTCAACTCATGATTCCTTGGGAGTTAACCTACCAAATTTGGTGAGTTATTAACCAACATAATTATGAACAGTAATATCAAATGGTCATTGCTTGGTAAACTCACTCAAATGGTTTTGAAACCATTTGCCCAAAAAGTTCAAGTTAATCAGGTTGAAAATCAGCACTTAATTCAATTAGGTTTACCTAATTGATTAGCCTTCAACTCACGATTCCTTTGGATTTAATCCCTCAAATTTGGAGGGTTATCAACCAACATAATTATGAACAGAAAAATAAAACGTTAAACCCTTGGTCAACTCAACCAAATGGTCTTGGAGACCGTTTTCTCCAACCGACCTTGTGAAACCGTTTGCCCTTCAAACGGTTTTGCAAACCGTTTGCCCCAAACGGTTTTGCAAACCGTTTGGCCAAAGGGGGGGGCAAGACCATTTGCTAAAGTAGCATTGGTAATCACGCCCATATTCTTCTACCTCGAGATCAATGTATGTTCTTCATGGTTTTAGTTGCAAGAAAGCAAGAAAGGATGGGGGAAAGAAGGACAAATTACTTTTGCAAGAAAGAAAGATGCATAACAAAGTTTAAGGGTTTAGAGTTATAAAACCCGCCTTAGAATCTGATCTAGAGCTCCAAGATCCGTAGCTTTAATGGTTGATTGAGCTCCAGGGGTCGTCCAAGGTCCTTTCTTCAAGAATTGGATGGAGAAGATGGCTAGAAGCAAGAGTTGTGTAAGGAATACTAGCAAACCAACCTTGTAATGGAATTTCCTCCATGAATCCGAGCTAGAAGATGACCAAACTTACCTAGATCAACTTGGTCTTCCTCCTCTGCTCCTAACCTCCTCCTTAGTCGGCCCAAAGCAAAAGGATGAGAAGAGGAAATGAAGGGAACGATCCCTTGATTGTGGAAAGAGCTTGCTTATATATTTTTGGGCATATTTCCAAGGCAATGATAAATACTTCTTCTCTTTTACATCTCTATCCTCCAAGCCCCTCTCCTACTTCTTTGCCACGTTCCTCCCTTATCATAACATGCAAACTTATCTCTCAACCTTGGTTTAGAGGAAAAGAAGCCAAACCCTTTATTAAGTTATACATATATAAGGGTCATTTTGCATACATCTTGATTATTCAATTACAATGATTATCCTTTTTATATGGTTACTCAAATGAGGTGCCCTCCCTCATTTTATTTACTCCACTTGGTTCTAAAATTCATGAGAGGTACTCTAGAGGGTATATTTTACATGTTGCACCCTATGTTTTGGGTAAATTGCACTTTACACCAAAACTAGGTTTTAAAGTACAAGGATTGCTCTACAAGCTATATTTTGGTGCCCAAGCTTGGGGAATCCATAAAACCACATCATATTCATTCTTATGATGTCTCATCATCAGAGTAACATCTTAACATGTGAAATTTGCAAGTAAACCCTCTAATTGGGTAATTTGCACATAGGTCCCTATTAAACAAAACAATCTTACAACATTGTTCAAAAAGGGCAGAAATGAAAATATAGATTCTTCTAAAGCTTTAATGACATATCAAGGGTTAACCACAAGCACTCTAATCATAATTTTAAGCAAAACACCTAGGGTTAGTTCATAACCCAGGTCAGGGGTATTACAAATCATAAACCCCTAACAAGGATTTCGTCCCCAAAATCCCAGGAAAAGGAGGGATAGATTATTCATTAGTAAGGCCCTCAAGTTTCCCCATATTATCTCAAAATTATGATGATATTATGGATTTGTAATTCACACAAAGTCCCTTTTCATTAATTACTTCTTATCACTGTTAATGTTTGTGCAAAGCATAAACCCCTAACATAAGGTGTCCATACTTTTGAAAGGAAGAAGCATAAAAGAACATTCTTCTAGTATCACCCAAGAATGTTTACCAAAAGAGAAACATACATACCTTAACACAGATAATTCACTCAGCAATCCTTTATTTATTTGAAACTGTTCACTAAGAAAGTTTGCTAATCAATTAATTTGGAAATATTCACTGAGAAGTTTCACTAAGAAATTTGTCTTGGAAGATTTCACTAAGTAAATTTACTAAGTATATTGTCTCAAAAGCTTTCACTGAAGGAGTTCATTGAGTATGCTTACTAAGTATTTACTGAGGAAATTCACTGAGTATGTTCACTAAGTATGTTTACTAAGTATATTCACTAAGTATTCACTGAGGAAATTCACTGAGTATGTTCACTAAGTATGCTCACTAATTATTCACTGAGGAAATTCACTGAGTATGTTCACTAAGTATGCTCACTAAGTATGTTCACTAAGTATTCACTGAGGAAATTCACTGAGTATGTTCACTAAGTATGTTTACTAAGTATATTCACTAAGTATTCACTGAGGAAATTCACTGAGTATATTCACTAAGTATTCACTAAGGAAGTTCACTGAGTATATTCACTAAGTATTCACTGAGGAAGTTCACTGAGTATATTCACTAAGTATTCACTGAGGAAGTTCACTGAGTATATTCACTAAGTATTCACTAAGGAAGTTCACTGAGTATATTCACTAAGTATTCACTAAGGAAATTCACTGAGTATATTCACTAAGTATTCACTAAGGAAGTTCACTGAGTATATTCACTAAGTATTCACTAAGGAAGTTCACTAAGTATATTCACTGAGTATTCACTGAGGAAATTCACTGAGTATATTCACGAAGTATATTCACTGAGGAAGTTCACTAAGTATTCACTAAGAAAGTTCACTAAGTATTCACTGAGGAAATTCACTGAGTGTGTTCACTAAGTATATTCACTAAGTATTCACTAAGAAGATTCACTGAGTATGTTCACTAAGTATATTCACTAAGTATTCACTAAGAAGATTCACTGAGTATGTTTATTTAGAAGTTTCACTTAGCTTTTCTCATTAATTTCCTTATACTCTCTAGATTATTTCAGAATAATTACCTGATCAGAGTAATCAAAAAGATAACAATCTAAGAGTTTCATACTTGCCTTACCTACAATATCCATATACCTGGCTAGGGTATATAAGTATTGAGATTAGGTAGTATGTATTTTACTTATCATCATATTCCTCACTTTTCATATCATTATACACACAGGATTTACCATACTAGATTATTCTTCAGGTATCACATCTATATCTCATCTTTTAATACACAATTAAGGGAGATTATAAATTATTTTAAAGAATTACTGAGTAAGATATAAGTTCTTATCTCCCTTGTGTCCTTCTAGGACTTAGTCAAAGGAATTCAAAAACAGCTAATTTTCATATCTTTAACACATAGAATCCTGGTATGAAATATCAAAACAAAACTTATTTCATCTGACCTGTCTGGGACGTCTGTCCACGTCCTCTATTATTATATTGCCTCCCTTGTGAGCCTTGCAGACTCTGTCCTTGATGTTGAGTCATTATTGTATTCCTGTATGGACAATCCTTTGCCAGATGTCCCGGTTGTCTACATTGGTAACAGATCATGGGTGCAAAGTGTCTATACGATCCAGTTACCGATGTTGATGCTATGTCAGAGGGTCTTCTTGGTGTACTACTATGATCCCTACTTCCACTTGACATCCATTGTGTCTGGGTAGGAAATCCTAATATTGCTGTCGGTATAGAAAATCTTGGCTTCTTAAAACTTTCAAGCCTTTGATCTTGAGGCTGGGTGTACATCTTCTTACTACTTGTCTGTTGTTTCGCGATTTTCGACCTCTCTATCCTTCTTACTAACTCCACAAAGGGGGAAAACCTTTCTCTGTTCTCTAAGGCAGCCACAGGAGTGGCTAGTTCAGCGTTCAATCCCTTTTCAAAATGTTGAATTCTTTCTTCATCACTAACTGCCATCTGCGGACAAAACCGCAGCAACTCCATGAACTTAGCTTCATATTCTCTAACGCTTATCTGTCCTTGTGTGATCTTCTCAAATTGAGAGATCTTCTCATCTATATATGTCTTAGGGAAGTATCTATTGACGAATTCTCGTCGGAATACCTCCCATCCTATTTCTTCGCCTGGTCTCTTATCTTCCTCTATCATCCACCAATTACCAGCACTCCCTTTTAGGAGGTATACCGCATGTTTTACCTTTTCAGCTTCAGGAATATCAAGGATCCTGAAAGCCTTTTCCAGCTCTGTCAACCATAGATCAGCATCTGCTGGGTCAGATGTACCAGCATAGTCTATGGCTCCCACCCGGTGAAGTCTCTCAAAAGTCTTACCGACTCCATAACCTTCCTAATGGGCTGGTGCCCTAGGTGCAGATGGTGGCACCCTATCTTCTATGTGTGTTATGGCTGTCAGGAATTTATCAAATAAAGCATGGAGAGCTGGGTTTTCTATCTCAGCTGGGTCAATCTGGGGCTGTTCAGGTACACGCCCCTCCCTATTCTAGTCTCTTGCACCTCCTCCTAGTGCAGCAGTACTGCCCTTAGCAGCATGCTCTTCATGTGATCCAGACATCTTCAAGTTCTTCTTCTCCTATGAGAGCAAAAGATACTATCAGATAATCTGGAAAACACTTAGAACAGACTCAACAACCTTAGTCCTATGTCTCTGTAGACTCAGCGAACCTAGAGCTCTGATACCACTAAATGTAACGACTATCTCGAGAAAACAAGATTAACTAATGCGGAAACGTTCACTAAGCAGCGGATTACCAAAAATCACTAGAAATTAAAACTTTTTGTGAAGAGATCATTAAATGGTAAAGCTTTTTCATAAAGCAACATGATAAGTTATTTACAAACTGATCCATCAGTACATCTTTGTAAGGTCGTATCTCGAGATTACAATCATCAACTACCATGTTAACTATATAAGGCAAGATACAGAAATCTCGAGGTACTGGACCAAAAACTCGAAAGCACTAACTATTACTCCGAGGATCTGAGAGTACAGAGACAACACATAGGACTCTAACTACATCTATATGTGGCATAACAGCCAGTTCTCCACCTGAAACTTCACTGTTGTCCCTGGTACTGTTGATGCTGCCCTTCACCTATTGAAGGATTTCTGCCTCCTCGCCCACGTCCACCTAAAAATATGTTTCCCACGGGGTGAGACAATTATAAAATTGTCCCAGCGAGAGTTATAACTCTTTGCCAGAAACATAATTATTGCAGCTTAAGAGAATAAATGTACACAAAGAAGTTATATTTGTCTAGGAGTAGTTAAAACAATGTTTAACAGATTAAACCATTCTTCCTATTAAAGCAGTACAGCTATAATTTGATAAACCCATATGTCATTTATCTTTTAAGAAATAGAAGAACATGTATGGAATTTATTTACTTATAAAACCATCATTAGAACACTAACTCTCTTCAGACTTAGATCATATGTCTAATGTCTGACATTATTATTGGGGAGTCATGGCCTGTAGCCATACTTTTTCTCACAAAGTGTTAGGATCTCAATTCTTCAACTTATCAAGTACCTTTCTAAATTTATCATCATGATTATAGAATCTAGGTACTTGAACTCATAATTTACCATTCACTAGGTATCATATCATATCATTATACTTGAAGCATGTAAAGTAATTTCAATATATAAGATATCATAATCCTTACCTGGATATGATCACCTCTTTATGAAAACATGCATGATCAATATTTACTAATAACATGCATAGTGTATCATAACAGCACCATATAGGTTCTTCTCAAATTATATATGTGATACCACGGCCGTGCTACCTTGCACGGTCGTGCAACAAAGGACTCACCACGACCGTGTCATAATACCACAGCTGGTTTCTAGGGTTAGGATTCTCATTTAATCCAAATAGAGTTATTCAACCTCTTAACTAGATTAGGAATAGTGATTCCTATCTCATTTCTCAATCATGGAGTTTCAAGCTTAAAAGCATAACTCATAATTAGGGTTACTTGTTCATATCATCACATCTCCCTAGATTAGGGTTTACTATTCACATAGCATCACATTACCCTAGATTAGGGTTTACTATTCACATAGCATCACATTACCCTAGATTAGGTTTTACTATTCACATAGCATCACATTACCCTAGATTAGGGTTTACTATTCACATAGCATCACATTACCCTAGATTAGGGTTTACTATTCACATAGCATCACATTACCCTAGATTAGGTTTTACTATTCACATAGTGTCACATTACCCTAGATTAGGGTTTACTATTCACATAGCATCATTATGTATGAAGATTACTTCCATTCATGTCTTCACTTAGGTTAAGATTCATTGATCATCATAATTAGGGTTTCCATGATCCCATTGTAAAGGATCATACCCTAATTATGTGTATTCATACATGTTGGAAATATATTACTTGATTCTCATTCATATTAGGAGTCTTCTCTCCCTTCTTATTATTAGATGATGTTTACATCTCTTGTGATTAGGTTAGGTCAATTCAACCTTGATAACATAAGTCACATTATTACTACAATGTTCATTAGGGTTTGCTTGATCAAGAGGTGTTGACTACTTAAACCCATCAAGGGTACTTTAGTAATTTTCACCATTGATCATAACATGATTCAATCAACTAATTACTTGTTCCCTTAATGTCTTTAGGTATCATTAGGATTTAGATTAATCAACCATTAAACCATCTAAGCCTTTAAAGCATTAAGCATTCTTGACCTTAAAAGACCCCAAACGGTTTTGCACTTTCAACCTCCAAACGGTTTGAAACCGCATGACCACCAAACATTCTTGAGACCGTTTGGTCCCAAACGGTCTTGAGACCGTTTGGTCCAAACACCCTCAAAACCGCATGGACCAAAAAGTGTATTAACACTTCCAATTGAGTTAGGGTTTTCAATGTTGAACACCTCAATCGTTCATGCCATGGTTAACCATTTATCAATTGAGCCAATTAAGTTAATACTCAACTGATGTGACCCTCAATTGATCCTCAATTGATCACCAATTAGGGTTTGGATGAATTGGATTAGGGTTGGAATCGATCATCCTTCAACATGCATCAATATGAGCTTAATTGATGATGAACCCATTAAACCATCACTCAATTGGGTCATGACCTGTCCCCAAACAGTCTTGAGTTCGTTTGGATAACCTCCAAACGACCTTGAGACCGTTTTACCATCATATCATCAACATCCAAGTCAACCAATTAAGGTTTGGATCATTGGATTGATCATCAAATCAGCAATTGATTACACTTTAACTTATTAACATTGGATCATCAATTGCTTAACCATACTCACCCATGGACCTCCAAACGGTCTTGGGTGACCTCCAAACGGTCTTGAGACCATTTGGATGAGCTCCAAATGGTCTTGAGACCGTTTGGCTCATCCAACCTTTGGATTCTAGTGAAAAATCATTAGGGTTTGAGCTATTGAGTTGATCATCAAATCATCACTTAGTTGCAAAGTGATTTAATACCTTTGGACCCTCAATTGATAAACTATACTTAACCCCAGACCTCCAAACGGTCTTGGGTGATCCCCAAACGGTTTTTAAACTGTTTGGGTGATCTCCAAACGGTTTTGAAACTGTTTGGGCTAATTAACCCCAAATCTCAAATCAACTCATTGGAATTTCAGCACTAATTTTAATTAGGGTTTGCCCAATTGATTAGCCTTCATCTCATGATTTCTTGGGAATTAATCTATAAAATTTGGTGAGTTATTAACTAACATTATTATGAACAGTAATATCAAACGGTCAACCCTTGGTCAACTCATTCAAATGGTTTTGAAACCGTTTTCCCAAAACGGTCAAGTTAATCAGGTTGGAAATCAGCACTTAATCCAATTAGGTTTAACTAATTGATTAGCCTTCAACTCATGATTCCTTGGGAGTTAACCTATCAAATTTGGTGAGTTATTAACCAACATAATTATGAACAGTAATATCAAACGGTAATTGCTTGGTCAACTCACTCAAACGGTTTTGAAACCGTTTGCCCAAAAAGTTCAAGTTAATCAGGTTGAAAATCAGCACTTAATTCAATTAGGTTTACCTAATTGATTAGCCTTCCACTATCGATTCCTTTGGCGTTAATCCCTCAAATTTGGAGGGTTATCAACCAACATAATTATGAATAGAAAAAGCAAACGGTCAACCCTTGTTCAACTCAACCAAACGGTCTTGGAGACCGTTTTCTCCAACTGACCTTGTGAAACCGTTTGCCCTTCAAACGGTTTTGCAAACCGTTTGCCCCAAACGGTTTTGCAAACCGTTTGGCCAAAGGGGAGGGGGGCAAGACCGTTTGCTAAAGTAGCATTGGTAATCACGCCCATCTTCTTATACCTCCAGATCAAGTTCTGTTCTTGATGGTTTTAGTTGCAAGAAAGCAAGGAAGGATGGGGGAAAGAAGGACAAATTACTTTTGCAAGAAAGAAAGATGCATAACAAAGTTTAAGGGTTTAGAGTTATAAAACCCGCCTTAGAATCTGATATAGAGCTCCAAGATCCATAGATTTAATGGTGTCTTGAGCTCCAGGGGTCGTCCAAGGTCCTTTCTTCAAGAATTAGATGGAGAAGATGGCTAGAAGCAAGAGTTGTGTAAGGAATACTAGCAAACTAACCTTGTAATGGAATTTCCTCCATGAATCCGAGCTAGAAGATGACCAAACTTACCTAGATCAACTTGGTCGTCCTCCTCGGCTCCTAACCTCCTCCTTAGTCGGCCCAAAGCAAAAGGATGAGAAGAGGAAATGAAGGGAACGATCCCTTGATTGTGGAAAGAGCTTGCTTATATATTTTTGGGCATATTTCCAAGGCAATGATAAATACTTCTTCTCTTTTACATCTATATCCTCCACGCCCCTCTCCTACTTCTTTGCCACGTTCCTCCCTTCTCATAACATGCAAACTTATCTCTCAACCTTGGTTTAGAGGAAAAGAAGCCAAACACTTTATTAAGTTATACATATATAAGGGTCATTTTGCATACATCTTGATTATTCAATTACAATGATTATCCTTTTTATATGGTTACTCAAATGAGGTGCCCCCCCTAATTTTATTTACTAAACTTGATTCTAAAATGCATGAGAGGTACTCTAGAGTGTATATTTTACATGTTGCACCCTATGTTTTGGGTAAATTGCACTTTACACCAAAACTAGGTTTTAAAGTACAAGGATTGCTCTACAAGCTATATTTTGGTGCCCAAGCTTGGGGAATCCATAACAACACATCATATTCATTCTTATGATGTCTCATCATCATAGGAACATCTTAACATGTGAAATTTGCAAGTTAACCCCTCTAATTGGGTAATTTACACATAGGTCCCTATTAAACAAAATAATCTTACAACATTGTTCAAAAAGGGCAGAAATGAAAATATAGATTCTTCTAAAGCTTTAATGACATATCAAGGGTTAACCACAAGCCTCTAATCATAATTTTAAGCAAAAAACCTAGGGTTAGTTCATAACCCAGGTCAGGGGTGTTACACTTTTCCCTTTAGTTGATGAGATTTGGATGTATGTTTGGTCGATATGGAGGTGATTGTTTTTTTGTCATAAATTTTTGATGTGTCCTTTGGTCACCAAGGTTCCTTTCTTGTAGTTGATGGATGATGATCTTCTTCGATTGCCATGACATGTTTTCCTCTTTGACTTATGATGATTCAAGTTCCCTTCAGTTGCCAAAGTTTGGGTTTTTCTTCGGTCACTACTCTTCGGTTGATGATCATTCTTGACCCTAATGGTCACCGATGTGGTTAACCATAGAGGTCACTAAGGTGGCTGACCTTCAACGGACGATGCAAATAGTGTGGCCTACTTCTGTTTTTCCGATGACCTTCCTCCCCCTATGCAATCGATGAGGATTTCTGGTTTGGATGATCCTTATGTTTTTTGACTTTATGATTAGTGATGATTGACTTCATGGCTTCCAAGATCATTGGAGATGGTAAGGAACTAGGGTTTGTATTTAGTGCTGATTTGGAACCCTAATTCAGTTCACTTTATTAAACTTAATCATAATACAAGTACATGATAATGTTTCTTAATGATGAGTTGGGTTCACCAAAAAAAAGATGATGTTGCTTAATCTCCTTGAGTAATTAGTATAATATGGTAATACCTTACCTCTCTTAAAATGTTGCAACCCTAATTTGCTGATTAGTTGAACATCATTGCTCTTGAATGATTGATTGTATCACTATGTGACACATGTATGTTGATGGTGATGGCCTTGTTGAGGCATGGAGAGATGATGATGTTCTTGCAAGGAACAATGTGAATGGTCTTATGACCTTGACAGTTGTTTGTTCCCTAATTGAGGAGATATCCTCTATTGATGTTATATGGGATTGTTATCCCATGATGATGTGATAAGGATGATGGTATTGTGAGTGGCAATGAACAGTACCATGTGACAATGTGATAAGTTGTATGCCTTATACATTTTATATCTTTTGAAGTTGCAATCTACCTTATCTTTTGTAGAACCTCTCTAGGACTTGTATGTAACTTGATTGATGTATTTAAAATACACCTGATTGGCTCTAACTAATCAAGTGGAACCCTAATCATGTAGCGCCACGTGCCATAGATCCATTCCAGTGTCAGAACTTGTCGGATGGTGAAACAAGTATTCCTAAGGGAAACTCAGAGCGCATACTGTTGAGTATGTGAGGTGCAAGTGACTATGTGTCCTTATCATCTTGACCCCAGGTTTTGATGATGGTTGCAGTCATGCCTCGGTGTGAGAACAGTTGTGGTAGCGTCTCAAAGATTTATATATGTGATATGTTTGACGGCAATTGTGGCGGTACCTCATTGGTTGGGTTATATACCTGGGTTTCTAGTTTTGTGACTTGTACCAAGGCATACTAGATGTTTCTAGCTTGACTATATGTTTCTAGTGGAAATTGACTGATATGTCTTTGTAGTGTTTACTCATACTGACTGAGGGGAAGAAGATCTTAGGAGTCTTTCCCTTTGTAGATCTTGTATGGAACTGATTGCTACCAAGCAGTCATCAGTTAGACTTTGGGTGGTACGACTCAAACTCTCCAGGGCTTAATAAAAGATGTAATACAATTGTGTAGTATATTTGCTTAGGGTTAACATGAATACATTGGATGTTTTCTCTTGCCTTGATTTCTATATTACTCAGTGGTTATGTAATGCAGTAATAGAAGTTAATTGTTATACATATTATTCCTGCTTAGTTTTTTTAATTTGTTAAACTTGTTTAACTAGTGTAATCTGTTTAAACTATTCATTTAGCCAAATCAGTTCATCCTTCTTATTACGTTATATAATTTGTGATTTGATAACCATTGGCGTAGAGTTATATCTCTCGTTGGGACATGGGTCTCATCCTCATGGTTTGCCACATCCTTTTAGGTGGTTGTCAGCAATGTGGTGGTGATTGTGTTGTTGAGGAAGAGCAACTTGGGGATCAATAGACACAGAAGGTCAGATAGTTTCTAGTTTTGTAGTAGAGTCCTAGTGTGGTGCATGTACTCTCATGTCTGGGAAGGGATGTGTTTTATAGAAGATTTGTATATCAATATGTGTCTTAGCACTATGCTTGGTTTGTATATGAGGCATGTATATGTGAAACAATATCCCTTTTGTATACAGGTGTGGCTAATTCCACTAAACAAATGTAAATACCTATCATGGTGTGTGATATGATACAAGTTGATGGACCTTGATGTAATATATTTTGGCATATGATGGTTATATAAGATCGGTTTTAATTTACCTACTTTTCTAGTAATGTGGTTGTTTAGTTGTTGATCACGCTCTATATTTTGGGTAATCTCCTTTGTGTGGCATTGGGAGCCACATAAGTTTTCAAAACTTTAGCAAACAAAGTCCGATTTGGACCAAATTTGAAACATATCTTTGTCAATTGATTCAAAACATAATCTAAGGTTTAATTATGAAACTAAACACCAATTAGATTAAAAAACTTGTTTAAGCACCAAACCAGGTCAGGGGTCTTATAGGTCCGAGATTAGAAATACCATATATGCTATTGCGAGAAGAGATAGAGAAAACTTTAGAGAGTTTGTTGAGGTTTCAAGACATATAGATGATCCAGTTAATGCTGATAAGCATTTGAGGGTAGAAAAAATCTAAAAACTTCAGTAGAGGAAGATAGGGCAATGGTAGATATAGAGGAGGTGATGGTTTCTTTCCAAGTTTAGACAAGGACTTTGTTGTTTTGGAAGACAAGGATCTAGATTCACAAAGTGAAGGAACATCTAGTTCCAGTAGATGAAATACACCACCTAGTTAGGCACCTTCATCAAGGCCTTCAGGGTCATCATCATCAGTGATAGGTCTGTAGAGACATGATACATCTGCATTTGACAACTCTGGTAGGATACATTCTGGTCAGTGTTGGAGAGCCAATACTCAAATATTTTATCATTGTGGACAGATGGGACATACAAAAAGGGATTTCCCAAAGCTTCAGTGCATATTAGAACAAGGTTTGCAGTTACAATTTTAGACTCCACAGAGACAACATCCAGTTAGAGGGCCAAGTTCTTCAGTAGCTTAAGTATTTGTAGGGGGACCACCTAGTACCAGTAGTGGACAGTGAGGATGCCATGGAAGAGGGACATCTACATTACATTTATTCTCTATGATCCAATCAAAAGGAGTATACTCGCCCAAAGTTGTCATAAGTGAGATTATTCTCTTTAAAAACATTTAAGTTATAGTTTTGATAGATCATGGTGCAACTCATTCTTGTATTCATAGGTAATTAGTTAGTGGATTAAATCTTATACATCAGTATCTATCTTAATTGATGTTAAGAGTGTCGTTAGGTGAATCAATAGTTTTGACCAAAGTGTGTTCTGGATGTTTGTTGAGTTCTGATAGGTATACCATAGCAGTTAATCTCATACCCTTAGATATTAATTCTTCTCAAATTATGTTGGGTGTGGACTTCCTTGAGACATATAATGTCCAATTGGGTTGCTGGAAGAAAGAATCTATCTTACAGCAAGGTGGCATTTCATGTGTCTTTAATGGAGGTAGGAAAGCCTTACCCACATGCATTGTTTTAGTTCTTGTAGCTGATAAGATGATGAGAAAAGGGTGTGAGGCCTTTCATGAACATGAGGTGTATGGTAGGACATAGAAAAGAACAACCAATTTAAAGGATGTTCCAGTTGTATGTGAGTTCCCATATGTCTTTCCTAACGAGTGACCAGTTTTACCACCTTAGAGAGATGTTGACTTTAAGATGTAAACTTTATCTAGTAGTTACCCAGTAGTGTTACCTGAATATATGATGGCACCTATAAAGTTAAATGAATTAAAAACTCATATTCAAAAGGGATTGTGAGGTAACCAACATCAACCAGGGAGCTAGTGGTATCTGTGTTATGGATCAATGGCCATCTTCAATAGGACCACTGATGCAGAATAAGCTAGAGTGGTTTGAGTGTCTGCCTCAGTATCTAGGTTTAGTAGAGGAGTCTAGATATCCAACCATTCCATTATCCACTAAGATCCAAACATGATGATGCTCATTGTCGTCAGGGAACTTGTGACTATACGGTTAGGAACATGAGCATGCTTCTAAGACTTATATAGTGAGATCATATCTTGTTGTGATACTTTCATATGTTTTGATACACTTTATGTGGGTCCAGTGGTATATAATAATTGCATTAAATTACCTAATATTTAGTTAGTGATCTACTCTAATCATTTGTTTATACATTCTTGCTAACTTGGATTAGTTTGTCAATATTTTGATTGTATTATTTAACTAATTAAATTCCTAAATTACAAATCTTTGTAAACTACTTTATCATGGTTAATTGATGATTTTTTACGTACTGAATTAGTAGCTCCTCAACCTACTAAAACATTTTTTTAGGTAAATGACCAGCTCCGATTGATAGATGGCCCGATTCGGTGAGAAAGAGGGGGCATTTTTCAATCGAGAAGGCTTTGATGACCCCTGCAAATTTGACTCTACCTACACCTAGAGCCAATCCCCTAGTGGTCCTGCCACCACGCCGCAGAACGGGAGCTCGTGTCGTTGGAATTAGAGGAGACAAAAGACAACTATTATCAAGAGTAGAGAAGATGTCTTATAAAGAAATAGTTAGCTTACTTAGATGGTTGTATCTTTCCTCTGGATCCTAGGAATGAGTGAGTGAGAAAATATGGCAGTTTTAGTTAGTTGTAGTTGATGTATATTAAATCATAAACTCATATTTTTATATAAAATTCAAACTCTATTGTAACCTTTTATGGTTTTCATAATTAAGATGTTATCTTTCCAGTTAACATGATGTTTCATTAGTTCTATTATATAAAAGAAGAAGAAGAAAAATGCATGGATGATTTTCAATAACTAACTAAAAGTGGAAGGTTAGTCTAATCTATCCTTGGTAAACCTAAACTATGTCTAGTGGGGTTAGGTCGTGTCATGTTGCGTTGCAAAGATGGATTTCGAAGAAGCTAATTTTATATTTTTAGGAGCATTGTCTAAAATCACTTTGTTAATGTTCTCATTATGGGAAGCAAAAAAATTCAAGTACTCTAGGAATTTGTCTCTATTCACATAACAAAGCTTTATTTTGGTTGCAAAAGTATCATTCTTGATTTATAGAAAATCACACACAATCAATTGATGTGTGTAGTTGTATAGCATATTCTCTTTTAGTTTTTTTTCATCTTATTTAGACAATACAACACCGGTCTTTTGAACCTTTTTTCATCAGACCATTACTGTCATGGAACTAGATTCTCATTTGACCTCTGTCATACAAACCTACTGTCAAAGACAACAATGTAGAAGTGTGAAATTTCCACATCCTCAATTTTCTAGGCATGAATATTTGTTTATTTCATACTTGTATTCTTTATCAAATAAAGAAGATTAATTTACTAAATTGTCCCATATAGTGGTGTAATAAGTCATGAAATGAGTTTTTTTTAGTTAAAGTACATAATTAGATAAGATTAGTAGCCAATTTTGGTAGGATGATGATATTCTCATGATTTACTAAGATATATTAAGTTTAAACCTAAATGTTTTATTTAGGGGTTTCTATTGATCAAATTGAGAATCTAAACCCACGGTGGTGATCTACACAAATTCCAAGTCTAGCTTTCAAATTTTGACCTAATTTAGAGAATCCTAGCTATCCCAATTAAGGAGAGTATGAAATAATGTAGTTTTATATGAGAAATGTTTAATTCGACTAGTAACACCCAAGTTTTGGTTTTCCCTATTTTGGTTGGATCATGTCACATTGTAGCATGTAGATTGGTCTAAGGCTTGGGGGATTCCTTCCTCACTTGCTCAATCTGTTTGGATTCTACAGGATGACAAAGTCTTATGTCCTTTGACTTTTTCTCTCTATATGTTCTCAGTCTTAACTGACAATGGATTCACCATCCTTGAGTAAATCTAATTAGACTGACCCTATATTTGGGATAATCTCATGCTCTAGAAACCCAATACAATTAGGACTCCTCCAGTCCCTCTCTATTTTATCTCAAACAGTTTTTCAAAATTCTATGTGAAAATGGTAATCTAGTCCCAGATTGACTGTAAGTATGCCCTCAGTGTCACTTCATGTAACAATAATGTCATCTATATATATGTGTAATTGCATAACAGAATTGAAAATGTGAAGAGAGAAGCAACATGTATAATGATGAGCATATTGTACTTTTTCTTTGCTTATTAAGAAATGATTGTATGAATTTATATACAAAAGAAGTAGTAGAGTGTATTTCAGACAAAACCATCTTTTTGTACTCATACAAACATGAAACAAACTACTGCAAAAAAATTCTAAATACTTCTTTTCTAGCTTATGATCAATGGGTAAACCCAAAGTTTTGGGAATAGAATAACACAACTAATAAATAGACAGATAATAATATAAAATCGGTACAGCACGAGTCACGAGATGTATACATGATAGCTAGAAGTGAACATGATAGGCCTCATCTTCATGTTCTCATTGATATGCACAATATTTCCATTGATCTAGAAATTCATTCAAAAGTATACTGGTTTGAGTACATAGAAGCTCCATCGGTTGGCAACTCAAAAGTATCATCGATTAGCAAGCATGCCCTACAAAACTGTAATTATCATTGATCTACTAAAGTTGATCTTTCATCAATTTTTAAGTTGAGATTAGATTTAGGGTTAAAACTCTAGGATGAAAAGCCACACAAAAAAGATCAAGGCTTATCAAATTAAATATGATTATTAATTAAATCATGGCGTTAGACATTTACTTAATTTTACAATTAGGCCCTTGATTGGGTGAAGTTGCATGCTAGTCCACAAGTGTACATGAAACTACAAACCAAGATCAAACAACTACAAGTTTAAACCAAGATCAAATAAGGTATAATTGTTGTCAGATTAGAGTTTAATATATAAAAATTATTTCAAGGATCAAACAACTATGAGTGTGAAGGAAAACGCAAGTTTAGATACTTTTCAAATAATTATCAATTAGGGCCTCATACGATATTTCACTTACAATTAAGTTTGCAACATGCAAGGACACTTGAATTTAGAGCAAACAAAGTGCAAATTGAACCAAATTAGAGATACCACTTAACCAATTGATATTCAAGCTTGGTCAAGAAATGCAATTACAATAGTAAAGCAATATTAGAGGGAAATTAAGGTTAATATAGGGTTTGTCTCACAACCTAGGCATGTACCATATAGGCTAGAAAGCACATCTTTTAGGAGTAATGTAATCTAGTCTTATTGAGTATCAATGTGAGGAAGTAGATCCAAAATAACATGAGCATAGCTATGAGGTTTTGTCTTCAATAAAAATTATGGAAATATGAAACAAAAAAAGTAAATGTTGAGAAGAATTCAATGTCTTATATATGTATCAGTACCATAACTATAAAGGCAGGTCGACTTTCCATGACTTTTGGCTGCTGCTTCACTTCTCAGGTGGAACAAAATAGCTGATGGGCAGTCGAGTGGCAAGGAGAATGATGGCCTTCCCCTGTCGTATTTAAATTCGGCGGGTGCAAATTGCCCGTGGGTGTACTGTTTCCCTTGCTACCAGGTTCGGGTCCAGCTGTCCATGCTCATCAACTGGGGATAACTGATATTGACATGCATGCATCATCCACGTTACATGGGCATAGAACATTTATTTCATCATCAATGCCAAACCTACTCGTTCTGATAGTATACCATATGTATGCTAGCCTAGCTATATTATTGCTCACTCCAGCCTGGTCCAATTGAAATTTGAGTAGCTTCAGCTGAACCCTTCACATGCCTCGACCCTCGGTGGACCTTCTTCAAGATTGTAGTGTTTCGTGAGTGAGCCAAACGCTAATGGAAGGACTTGGTCACTGACTCACTGGATTTGGAAATCGTTTTATATTGTTGCCCGATTTGTTTATTATTCCTTCTGAGACCATTAGGACCAAGTTTGATGGCTTTAATGCCCGCACATGCATGCATCATTGAAGGACACCCGGCCCGTTTTAAAGCTCATTGCTTGGCTCTGTAAGATATCGTACAGCAGGCCACTATCCGACAATCAGCAACTGCTCCGTAAACCCCTCGCGTGTGTGATTCTCGTCAAGTTCTTCTCACGATGCACAAGTACACAACGGCAGGTAAGGCCGGTGCCATTCCCATTGGCCATCGTCCATTACCTGTACCTTGCATATGCGGTGAGTTATTCACTTTTGTCGAGTACTATATGTGGAGGTGACGTGTTATCAGGGTGCTCATACTTTAACACCTATGTTAAGCTTGGAATTCCGATTTTAGAATTTTGACTAGGTTAGTCGGGACTCGGGGTTAGTCCAGATAATGTGACTAAGTTAGTCTGGTTTTAATTTGATTCCATTTGACAACCAGAGTTGTTTGGAAACCCGATCTGGTTCTGAACTAATTGTTAATTATAAGACAAAAGAGAATATAACACAAAGTTTATCCGGACTACAGTTTCAAGATCATGTAGCAGTATAGACTGAGTTAGCTTGATTTCAGGACTATTGAAACCCGAATGGACGATGTTAGTTAAAGTTTTACCTAATAACATTGAACTGAAATATGAATTTTATCATCTAGATTTAGTCCTGCGTGGTGAAAAAGACGACCGCTAAGTGCAGTCTCTTGGAATCGTGAAGACAACAGTGGTAATTGCACTTGCTGCTTGCATTCGTTAACGAAGGATGGTTGATACATATAGGAGCCGGAGGCATGAGTAGGAAGGAAACAGACCAGAGAGAGAGAGATAAGGTTGGGCATCAATTACAAAGGTAGTGCATGCACTGTACATGCAGTGCATGGGATGAAGAGAAAGGGGGACCGCTACATGGGGAATACACGGGGAATATTAGCGAAAAACATATTATAGGACCTGTCCTATAAAAAAAATAAAAAAAAGGACCGGTCATGTAGTATTTTTATAGGACAACCAATCACAATGCACTATCTCCTCCTCTCTCTTCTTCCAAACCCTACCCCCTAAAAAAATGAGAGAGAAACATCCACTGTACACTATAATGGATTTCTATTGGATCCTACCACGTTATTATAGGACCAGTCATATAGTAAGTGTTTCCAAATATTAGTACATGGGAAAGAATGCAATGGACACTCTTACAGCCTCCCGCAAGTTGAGCTGAACATAAACGAAGGCCCAACTTGGAAGGATAGTGTCGGGAGCAAGCTTTGAGACTTTAAGCAAGTTGTCTGTTGCTTGGGAGCGTCTTCGAACTGGTCTGTTGTTGTCCCTTGGAGATCTTCTTAGTGTTCTTGTATTTCCTCATGGTAGGAGTTGTACTATCCTTGGGTAGCATAAGTGGGGAGCCAGCTTATCTTCTTGCATCTTTTAAATGTATGTTATGCACTAGGATGGAAGAGGAAGAACCTTGTTTGTTGTTGGGAGTCTAAGCTAATACCATACTTAGTGACGGTTGACCCCAACTGATATTTGAGAAAGAATGAGCTCATTGGCTCGGTTAAGTAGAGCAACTTGCTCCCAAGCATGAGATGATGGTCGTTGCTTGGTGGGAAGGAGATGAGATATGTTGAAGCTAGTTTTGTGAGATGTTGCTTAGCCATGATGTTGTCTTAGTGGTAGTATAGGTGTAAGGACCCTGACCTCCGTTTAGGGCTTATCATGTTTGCTTTTCTTAACCCTGATGCTTAGTTGCTTGCTAATCACCTTTGGTGGTGATTAGGGTTTGTTGGTGCTTTGTTGAGAGCTGGAGGTGCTACTTGCAATTAACCCAAGTCTAGGGTTTGTGGACAATTTTGTCACCTTGTGAGGTGTTCCTCCCTCTCCTTGCTTCCTCTAGTGTTGAGAGGAAGGGTTGGGCTCGTTGCTTGAGTTCCTTTGGGCTTGGTTGAGCCTTGGTGGGCCTTGTTGTGCGTTGTCCTTGCCTCTTTGGGCCTTGTGTCGGGCAAGAGTGTGCTTGTGTCGGCCTGGGTGTGTCGGCCATGGTGGTGTCGGCCTGAGTTGTGTCGCCCATGGGAGTGTGTCGGCCATGGTGTGGAGGTGTGTCACCCATGGACCCTTTGACCTCATTTGTGTCACCACTAGTGGACACTTGGTGTTTGATTCTTGCATGTGGCAATGGCCTTGGACATGTGTTTAGGGCATGTTAGAGTGGTGGCATTGCTCATGGACAAGTGTCCCTAGGTGGGCGACACCTTGCCTTGTCTTACCTTGGTTTCTCCTCCATCCTCTCCTATATATGTGTTTCCTTTCTCTTGCTAAGGATCCCTTTAGTTCCTTAGTCTTCCTCTCCTTTGGTGCACGACACCCTTTTCCTTTGCAAGCTTGGTGGCCGATCCTTGCCTTGGAGTCTCCTTCTTCCTCTAGTGGTGGCCGAACCCTAGAGTGCCTTGCTCTCCTTCTTGTGGTGGAGCTTGGATCTTGGTGCTAGGAGCTTGGAGCTTGCTTAAGGTGGGTTACATAACTCCTAACCCTAACTATACTACCTTCTATGTTCTAGTATGTTTCTTATAACCATAATCGGCTATGTTGTTGCTAGTTTCTTGCTTAGTGCACCTTGTTGGCCGAACCATGTTCTAGGGTTTCTTGTTGAGCAACACCCCTCTCCCTCCTTGGTCTAGAGAACTGAGCTTGAACCCTAGTGATATGGGCAATACCCCTCTCTCGTTTAAGTTGAAAGGTGAGCTTGTATTCTAGTGGTTGGAGCAACACCCTTCACTCACCATGGATTCAAGAGGTGAGCTTTGTGGTGGTTGTAGACCTTGTTAGGGTTGTTCCTTGTGTTGCCCGATTGGTGATAAGGAGTTGTGCAAGACCCCTCTCTCTTAGTTGTTGAGAGATGAGCCATCTTCTTGATCCATTAGGGTTTTGGTGCCCTTGTGCTTGAGGACGGTGATGACCTTGTGGAGTTGCACCTTGACCGTTATGGCTTGGGGTTGATGTTGCCTGATACCCCTCTTGACCTAGAACCTTGGACGTTATGTTGTTGTGTTGTGTCGGGCGTTGCACTCTAGACCTTTACCTTTGTGTGTCGGGTGTCACACTATGCTGAATGCCCTGCCCGATACATATGGTGCATGTTACACCTGATGCACGGCATGCTCATAGACTCATTTGCATGACAAGCTTTGTGGTCGTTGACTCTGTGTTGCGCATCGCGCCGTTGCATGATATACCCTTTGGCTGAGCTGCACGCCCTGGTTACCGTTAGCAGTTGGCTGCATGACACGCCTGGCTCAAGTGCCTGTTACACCTTTGGATGATATGGGGCTCAGGGGTTAGCTGCGTACTGGGCGCCATGGCATCATGGTGATGCACGGCTCATGGTGGAAGTTGCACGAAACCCTGTTGCACGTCACTCCTGTTGCTCGACGCCTGCTGCTCAACACGCCCATAGGCTCAGTTGCACGATACGTTCTGTGGGTGCACGATACTCTGTGGTGCACAACACAGCGTTGCACGATACATCCTAGGTGCAGCCCGTCATCCTTGCTAGTTTGCTTGACCGTTATGAGGCTGAAGTGGTTGGGCGATATGGGAAGAGTGCCCTGGCCGATACTACCTTTGGTGAGGGTAGTGGGTGCTTCTAGTGAGGTTCTTGTTCCTTACATGGAAAACATACATGCTAGATCTTGTTTATACATCACGTTTGGATTATGATGGAGACCCTTGATATGCTCAATAATAGTGAGGTGTTTGATATAATAGATCACATCTATGTACCTTGACATCACTTTACATGTGTTTATGATCATCTTGAATTATATGTATAATGTTGAAGAATGATAAGCATATAAGATGCTTTACATGATAATATGACCTATGTCTGTGGTCACAGGTTGAGACATGAATGACAAAGCATATAATTATCAAGGTCACCCTATGTTAATAATATGATCCTTCTATTAATCTATGATGATTGTGCATACTAACCATGTAGGTGTTTCATACAGATGCATAGTCAGGTAAAGGGCTATGAGATATATATGTTTGAGTAACATTGTTATGATGGTTACTCTTGATAATGAGGTAACATGCATGATGTGTTTTGGTCTGAGGACCTGAGCAGGTTAAAGTGCCTTGGTGAGTTGTTATCCTCTGATGATGATCTGGGATTGCTATCTCATGGTGATGATGTAAGCCTTGAGAGGCAGTGGCACTATGTGACGAGGGATTGAGACCTCATGGCAATGTGATGATCCTTGAGATGGATCTAGATGATTTGCAAGAGGCCTAGTGGTAACATGTAATGTTGGATCCTTGTGATGGATGGGGATGATGTTGGTGACAGTAAAAGCATGATATTGAGTTTCATGTTGTTTATTCTTATTCTAGTTTGCATGTTATACAACTTGGTTGAATCTTGCAATCCACTTAAAATATACTAACTGATCACAGTGGAACATATCATGTAGTTGCCCTGGCCATAGATCCATCATCATCAGGAGCTGGTGATGGTGAAACGGGTTCTCCTGCGGGTTAACCCAGAGCGCATATTGTTGAGTATGTGAGGTTTCTCCTAGCCTAAAATGAGGAGGTAAGAGTACAACTTCGGTTGTAGACTCCAGAGTGCGGATTCAGGCCCGTAGCTCAATATGTTGAAGAGCATGGTGAACAGGCCCATGGCTCAGGATATGTGATATGGGAGCATGAATGCGTTCATGGCTCAGAGCACGGTGAACAGGCCCGTTGCTCAGTTTCACTAGCGTCGATACATGTACCGAGGCGGGCTAGGCAGAGGGTAGCCTGACCCTGTGGCTGAGGCCACTTAAGCATGAGACTGCGGTCCTGCTTTGGTTCTCGTGCACTGACAACGAGGTGGGAGGTCGTGGAGTCTGGCTCTTCCATTGACCTTGTATGGCACCAGCTCCGGGTTTTGCAGCCTTCGGTTGGATCTGAGCGGTACGACTCACTTCCTCAGGGCATAATAATATGTAATCCAGCCGAATAGTATTTACTGCTTAAGGCAAAACATGGAACATTGTTTGAGGCCTTGCTTGTGTAGTTGATCTTGTTATACCTTGCAGTTACTCATATGTTCCTTATGTTATGTGGTAAGATCTTATAAATCATATCTTGTCAATCATGTTCCATAAAGAAATACTTGATTATCTGCCTTCCGTACAGCCTGGTAAGCTTGATGGTATGAATAGCTTTGCTATATAGACTTCTCTTGTTATACCTTTTATCGGTTATCTGTTGTTGTTGCTTTAATCTTCCTTTGGTTTTATGGCTTCGGCGGGGAGTTATGTTTCTCGTTGGGACTGTGTGTCTCACCCCGCTGGTTTGCAACCTTTTTAGGTGTTCGCGCTAGACGTGGTGTTGGTCGTGGAGTTGCGGCCGAGCAGCAAGACGAGCAGTAGAAGGTAAGAGATGGACATGCTGCTGTTTTGGTTGTTTTGTAGTAGAGTCTTAGAGTCATCCATGTACTCTCAGGTCCTTGGAGGTGTTTTTACGTTGTTTCACGATGTATAGCTGATGATGTTTTGTATGTCCTACTGCTGGACGGATGTGGGCCGTTATGTATGTATAAACAGGTGATGAACTCATGTGATGACTAGACAACTGACCTCCTAAGCTGTGGACACGTATTCAGCTTGTAAATGTTTTTTATATAACCTGTTTCCTTGCAAGATGAGGACCTAAATGTAATAGTTTCTCAGTTTTATCCGCTTTTCGAAATCGGTTTTAATTAACCCGTGTTTTTGATAATTTTGTGGTTTGTGGTGTTTTCCGCACGTTTTCACGTAACACCTCACTGTCTGTGTGATAGTGGGATGTGTTGCCACAAGTTTTGGTATCATAGCTTTAGGTTTGCTGAGTCTACAGGGATTTAGGACTAGGTTGTGTTTGTTCTTGTGAGTTTTCCAGATTTTCTTACAATCATCTTCTGCCCTCAGCAGAAGAAAAGCCAAGATGTCTGGAAACCATGAAGAACATGTTGTCGAGAACAACGATGTTGCATCAGTTGATGGAGCTTTAGGGTAGGAACATGAAGATCAGGTGCCTGAGGTCCCCCTACCTGACCCAGCCATTCTTGAACACCCTGCCTATCAACAGCTTATGGGGCAGATGATGGCTATGATGAATCTCATGGTAGAAAGATTGCTAGTGCCTCCACCGAGAGCACAGGCTCCCCATGGTAAAACATCTGGTATTGGGAAGACCTTTGAGCAGCTTCGCCGAGTCGGAGCTTCGGACTATACTGGAACGGCTGATCCAGCGGATGTGGATATGTGGCTGACAAGTCTTGAGAAGACTTTTCGGATCCTTGACATCCCCGAAGCAGACAAGGTCAAGCACGATGTCTACCTTCTGAAGGGTAGTGTTGGTCACTGGTGGACCATCGAGGAGGAAAAGCGGCCTGGCGAGGTGATCGGTTGGGAGGTTTTCTGGCGCGAGTTCATCAGTAGATACTTTCCGAAGACATATCTGGATGAGAAGATCAGTCAGTTTGAGCGCTTGTGCCAAGGAACGATGAACATCACCGAGTATGAAGCCAAGTTCATGGACTTGTTGAGGTTTTGTCCTCACATGGCAGAGACAGATGAAGAGTGGATTAGAGATTTTGAGAAAGGTCTGAGTGCTGAGCTGACAACACCTACTTCTGCGTGGAGAACTGTGAACGGTTTGCTACAGTTGTGGAATCTGTCCGGAGGATCGAACGGTCAGTTAAGGAGAAAAGAGAATCTATGTCGAAGAATAGGCTTGTTCAGTTCTAGGGACAGAGGTTTGGTGGCTTCAAGAAGCCAAGGTTTTCAGCACCTTCTATGATGAGAGGTTCCAGTGCACTGTCGCAGTGGTCTCTGAGTAAGGGAAGAGGATCTGTTTCTTCACTGTCAAAGGCACATAGTACAACTTTAGTTGCAGTGATAGGGCCATCTAGGCCACGGTTTGAAGATAGGTCATGCCATCTTTGTTGTCAGATCGGGCATTTCAAGTTAAATTGCCCAAATAGAGATGTTGAAGTGACGCAGCAGCCGAGGCAAAATCAACAAGGGTCAGATAGATAGCAGCCCAGTAGTAGCAGAGGGCGAGGACGCGGTCAAGCGTCGCAAGCGGGATCGTCTGCTCAAGGAAGCAGAGGACGTGGATAGCAAGCAACGGCTCGATTCTATGCTATGAGTCAGCTAGAGGCGATAGTCAACCCGTGAGTGGTGACAGGTCAGATGGAGTTATTTCATTATGATATGTCTTCTTCTTGCTATATATCTGTTTTGGTTGACCCGGGTGCTACACACTCTTTTATCACCTATAGTATGCTTGAAAACTGTCGTTTACATGTTAGTTGTAAGAAGGATAGCTTGTTGTTACAAACCCCTCTTGATGGTTCCTCGATGCTTCGAGAAGAGTGTCCATCTTGTGTCTTATCTTTTTCGGGACACAACATACGAGTGGATCTTATACCACTTGATATGCATGGTTTTGATGTGATCCTTGGGATGGATACCTTAGAAAAGTATAAGGTTGTTTTGGAATGTGGTTCCAAGCAGACTGTGTTTGATGGTGTCGGAGAGAAGTGGATCTTCCAAGGAGATAGGAAGATTCTTCCGACGTGTCTAGTATCAGCTATGGTGGTAGAAAAGTTGCTACGACAAGGATGTGATGTGTTCTTAGCTCACGTTATGGATACCGTTGTGGATTCCAAGGCGAAAGGTCCTAGCCTTGAGGAGGTGTCGGTTGTTTGAGAGTTTGCAGATGTGTTTCCTGATGATTTCCCTAGTGTTCCTCTACCCCGAGAGATTGATTTTGAGATCAATCTAGTTCTAGGAACGTAGCTAGTTGCACAGACACCGTATAGGATGGCTCCAGTGAAAATGGCAGAGCTTAAGAAGCAGTTACAAGAGTTATTGGAGAAAGGTTTCATCCGACCGAGTACGTCGCCTTGGGGTGCTCCAATGTTGTTTGTTAAGAAGAAGGACGGGTCGATGCGGCTATGTATAGACTACCAGCAGTTGAACAAGGTCACGGTCAAGAACAAGTACCCATTACCGAGAATAGACGATTTGTTCGATCAGTTGCATGGTGCTACAGTGTTTTCAAAGATCGATCTACGGTCCGGATATCATCAGTTGAGGATTAAGGCAGATGACATACCAAAGTCAGCTTTTAAGATGAGGTATGGTCACTTCAAGTTTGTGGTTATGCCGTTTGGACTAACCAATGCACCTGCTGCTTTCATGGATTTGATGAACAGAGTGTTTCTGCGTTTCTAGATCAGTTTGTCGTAGTCTTTATAGATGACATTTTGATCTATATTCGGGACCGGCAAGAACATGAGCGACATCTTCGACTAGCGTTGACTCTTCTTCATCAACATCAGTTGTATGCCAAGTTCAGTAAGTGTGAGTTCTGGTTGGAAGAAGTAACTTTCTTGGGTCATGTGATATCTGTTGAAGGAGTCAAAGTGGACCCGAAGAAGGTGGAATCCGTTGCAGAATGGGAACAGCCAAAGATGCCGATAGAAGTTCGTAGTTTCCTAGGTTTAGCAGGTAACTACCGAAGGTTTATCAAGGACTTCGGTATGATTGTGTTGCCAATGATGAAGTTGACTAGAAAGGATGTACCTTTCGTCTAGGATGATCGTTGTCAGCAAGATTTCTAGAGTTTGAAGGAAAAGCTGACTAGTGCTCCAGTTCTAGTGTTGCCAGAGCCTGGAAAGGGCTATGTTGTTTTCTGCGATGCTTCCAAGAAAGGTTTAGGTTGTGTGCTGATGCAGGAAGATCATGTGGTTTCTTTTGCTTCATGACAGCTTAAGAAACACGAGGAGAACTATCTGACTCATGACTTGGAGTTGGCTGCAGTGGTTCATGCATTAAAGATTTGAAGACACTATCTTTACGGGGAGGTATGCCAAATCTTTACAGACCGTAAGAATCTGAAGTACATATTTTTGCAAAATGAGCTAAACATGTGACATCGCCGATGGATGGAGCTAATCAATGATTATGACTGCACCATCGAGTATCATCCTGGTAAGGTGAATGTGGTAGCTGATGCGCTTAGCCGAAAGTCTTCTTCTCCCTCTACAAAGAAGGCACAGTTGAGTTCCTTGCTATGTTATAGACGAGATATATTTGTTTCCTTGCGATAGATGAATGTGCAGATGGAAGTTTCCTTATTAGCTGGACTTTTAGCATATATGCAAGTCAAGCCTATGCTGAGACAGCAGATCAAAGATGCACAACAAATAGATGATACAGTACAATTGATCATATCAGAGTTTGGCAGCGAAAAGCGTGATGGGTTCCATGAGTCCGAGGATGGATTAGTTTACTATCATGATAGGATGGTGGTCCCCGATGCTGATGATCTGAGGAAGCTAGTGCTCGAGGAAGCCCACACATCAATGTATGATATGCATCCAGGAGTCACTAAGATGTATCATAATCTGAAGGACTTGTATTGGTGGCCCGGTTTAAAGAAAGATGTAGCTGAGTTTGTGGCTAGGTGTGTGGTATGCCAACAAGTCAAGGCAGAGCATCAGAAGCCGGTAGGTACGTTACAACCCCTGCCGATACCGCAGTGGAAATGGGATCATATAACCATGGATTTCATAGTTGGTCTGCACAGGACAACTAGGAATCATGATTCCATTTGGGTAATAGTGGACAGATTGACAAAGTCTGCCCATTTCATACCTATAAAGACAATGTATACAGCTAAGAAGCTCACTCGAGTATATGTAGATGAGATAGTACGTTTGCACGGTGTGCCAGCAACGATAGTTTCCGACAGAGGACCTCAATTCACGAGTCGCTTCTGGGAACAGTTGCACAAAGCGTTGGGAATACAGTTAAGGTTCAGCACCGCCTTCCACCCGCAGACAGATGGATAGTCTGAGAGGATTATTCAGACTTTGGAGGATCTCCTTCGAGCTTGTGTTTTGCAGTTCCTAGGCAGTTGGGACATACATCTCAGTTTGATAGAGTTCACCTACAACAATAGTTATCAGCGGAGCATTGATATGGCTCCTTATGAGGCCTTATATGGCAGGAAGTGCAGATATCCTTTGTGTTGGTATGAGACTGGTGAATATCAGCTTTTGGGTCCTGAGTTAGTACAGCAGACAACAGAAAAGATCAAGGTGATACAACAATAGTTGAAAGCGGCACAGGACAGGCAGAAGTCTTATGCAGACAATCACCGATGACCTTTGGAGTTCCAGGTAGGAGACAAAGTGTATCTTAAAGTCTCACCGTAGAAAGGTGTGCTAAGGTTTGGCCGGAAGGGTAAGCTAGCACCCAGATATATGGGGCCATACCCAGTCATAGCATGTATGGGCAAGGTAGCCTACGAGTTAGAGCTGCCGCCAGAGTTGCACAGGTTACATCCAGTGTTCCATGTCAGTATGCTGAAGAAAAGTCATCTAGATACAAGAACAGTGATACAGCCGGTCGAAGTTGAGCTTGATGAAGATGTGACCTATGAGGAAGTTCCTGTGATGATCCTTGACAGAAGAGTTAAGAAGCTGAAGAGGAAGGACATGGTTCTTGTGAAGGTTCTTTGGCATCATCGTGGAATTGAGGAAGCCACGTGGGAGCTTGAGGAAGAGATGAGGTGGAAGAATCCCTCGCTTTTCTCTTCAGATTTCGAGGACAAAATCCCTTTGTAGAGGGTTATAGCTTGTAAGGACCCTGACCTCCGTTTAGGGCTTATCCTGTTTGCTTTGCTTAACCCTAATGCTTAGTTGCTTGCTAATCACCTTTGATGGTGATTAGGGTTTGTTGGTGCTTTGTTGAGATCTGGAGGTGCTACTTGCAACTAACCCAAGTCTAGGGTTTTTGGACAAATTTGTCACCTTGTAAGGTGTTCCTCCCTCTCCTTGCTTCCTCTAGTGTTGAGAGGAAGGGTTGGGCTCATTGCTTGAGTTCCTTTGGCCTTGGTTGAGCCTTGGTGGGCCTTGTTGTGCATTGTCCTTGCCTCTTTGGGCCTTGTGTCGGGCAAGAGTGTGCTTGTGTCGGCCTGGGTGTGTCGGCCATGGTGGTGTCGGCCTGAGTTGTGTCGCCCATGGGAGTGTGTCGGCCATGGTGTGGAGGTGTGTCACCCATGGACACTTTGACCTTGTTTGTGTCACCACTAGTGGACACTTGGTGTTTGATGCTTGCATGTGGCAATGGCCTTGGACATGTGTTTAGGGCATGTTAGAGTGGTGGCATTGCTCATGGACAAGTGTCCCTAGGTGGGCGACACCTTGCCTTGTCTTACCTTGGTTTCTCCTCCATCCTATCCTATATATGTGTTTCCTTTCTCTTGCTAAGGATCCCTTTAGTTCCTTAGTCTTCCTCTCCTTTGGTGCATGACACCCTTTTCCTTTGCAAGCTTGGTGGTCGATCCATGCCTTGGAGTCTCCTTCTTCCTCTAGTGGTGGCTGAACCCTAGAGTGCCTTGCTCTCCTTCTTGTGGTGGAGCTTGGAGCTTGGTGCTAGGAGCTTGGAGCTTGCTTAAGGTGGGTTACATAACTCCTAACCCTAACTATACTACCTTCTATGTTCTTGTATGTTTCTTATAACCATAATTGGCTATGTTGTTGCTAGTTTCTTGCTTAGTGCACCTTGTTGGCCGAACCATGTTCTAGGGTTTCTTGTTGAGAAACACCCCTCTCCCTCCTTGGTCTAGAGAACTGAGCTTGAACCCTAGTGATATGGGAAATACCCCTCTCTCGTTTAAGTTGAGAGGTGAGCTTGTGTTCTAGTGGTTGGAGCAACACCCTTCACTCACCATGGATTCGAGAGGTGAGCTTTGTGGTGGTTGTAGACCTTGTTAGGGTTGTTCCTTGTGTTGCCCGATTGGTGATAAGGAGTTGTGAAAGACCCCTCTCTATTGGTTGTTGAGAGGTGAGCCATCTTCTTGATCCATTAGGGTTTTGGTGCCCTTGTGCTTGAGGATGGTGACGACCTTGTGGAGTTGCACCTTGACCGTTATGGCTTGGGGTTGATGATGCCTGATACCCCTCTTGGCCTAGAACCTTGGACGTTATGTTGTTGTGTTGTGTCGGGCGTTGCACTCTAGACCTTGACCTTTGTGTGTCGGGCGTCACACTATGCTGAATGCCATGCCTTAGACATATGGTGCACATTACACCTGATGCACGGCATGCTCATAGACTCAGTTGCACGACAAGCTTTGTGGCCGTTGACTCTGTGTTGCGCATCGCGCCGTTGCACAATATACCCTTTGGCTGAGCTGCACGCCCTGGTTACCGTTAGCAGTTGGCTGCGTGACATGCCTGGATCAAGTGCCTGTTACACCTTTGGACGATATGGGGCTCAGGGGTTATCTGCGTACTGGGCTCCATGGCATCGTGGTGATGCACGGCTCATGGTGGACATTGCATGATACCCTATTGCACGTTACTCCTGTTGCTTGATGCCTGCTGCTCGACACGCCCATAGGCTCAGTTGCACGATAGGTTCTATGGGTGCACGATACTCTGTGGTGCACGACACAGCGTTGCACGATACATCCTAGGTGCTGCCCATCATCCTTATAGGTTTGCTTGACCGTTATGAGGCTGAAGTGGTTGGGCGATAAGGGAAGAGTGCCCTGGCCGATACTACTTTTGGTGAGGGTAATGGGTGCTTCTAGTAAGGGTCTTGTTCCTTACATGGAAAACATACATGCTAGATCTTGTTTATACATCACGTTTGGGTTATGATGGAGACCCTTGATATGCTCAATAATAGTGAGGTGTTTGATATAATAGATCACATCTATGTACCTTGACATCACTTTACATGTGTTTATGATCATCTTGAATTATATGTATAATGTTGAAGAATGATAAGCATATAAGATGCTTTACATGATAATATGACCTATGTCTGTGGTCACAGGTTGAGACATGAATGACAAAGCATATAATTATCAAGGTCACCCTATGTTAATAATATGATCCTTCTGTTAATCTATGATGATTGTGCATATTAACCATGCAAGTGTTTCATACAGATGCATAGCCAGGTAAAGGGCTATGAGGTATATATGTTTGAGTAACACTATTATGATGGTTACTCTTGATAATGAGGTAACATGCATGATGTGTTTTGGTCTGAGGACCTGAGCAGATTAAAGTGCCTTGGTGAGTTGTTATCCTCTGATGATTATCTGGGATTGCTATCTCATGGTGATGATGTAAGCCTTGAGAGGAAGTGGCACTATGTGACGAGGGATTGAGACCTCATGGCAATGTGATGATACTTGAGATGGATCTAGATGATTTGCAAGAGGCCTAGTGGTAACATGTAATGTTGGATCCTTGTGATGGATCAGGATGATGTTGGTGACAGTAAAAGCATGATATTGAGTTTCATGTTGTTTATTCTTATTCTAGTTTGCATGTTATACAACTTGGTTGAATCTTGCAATCCACTTAAAATATACTAACTGGTCACAATGGAACATATCATGTAGTTGCCCTGGCCATAGATCCATTATCGTCAGGAGTTGGTGATGGTGAAACGGGTTCTCTTGCGGGTTAACCCAGAGCGCATATTTGGAGTATGTGAGGTTTCTCCTAGCCTAAAATGAGGAGGTAAGAGTACAACATCAGTTGTAGACTCCAGAGTGCAGATTCAGGCCCGTAGCTCAATATGTTGAAGAGCATGGTGAACAGGCCCATGGCTCAGGATATGTGATATGGGAGCATGAATGCGTTCATGGCTCAGAGCACGGTGAACAGGCCCATGGCTTAGTTTCACTAGCATCGATACTTGTATCGAGGCGGTCTAGGCAGAGGGTAGCCTGACCCTATGGCTGAGGCCACTTAAGCATGAGACTACGGTCCTGCTTTGGTTCTCGTGCACTGACCATGAGGTGGGAGGTCGTGGAGTCCGGCTCTTCCATTGACCTTGTATGGCACTGGATCCGGGTTTCGCAGTCGTCGGTTGGATCTGAGCGGTATGGCTCACTTCCTCAGGGCATAATTATATGTAATCCAGCTGAATAGTATTTACTGCTTAAGGCAAAACATGGAACATTGTTTGAGGCCTTGCTTGTGTAGTTGATCTTGTTATACCTTGCAGTTACTCATATGTTCCTTATGTTATGTGGTAAGATCTTATAAATCATATCTTGTCAATCATGTTCCATAAAGAAATACTTGGTTATCTGCCTTCCGTACAACCTGCTAAGCTTGATGGTATGAATAGCTTTGCTATATAGACTGCTCTTGTTATACCTTTTATCGGTTATCTGTTGTTGTTGCTTTAATCTTCCTTTGGTTTTATGGTTTCGGCAGGGAGTTATGTTTCTCGCTTGGACTGTGTGTCTCACCCCGCTGGTTTGCAACCTTTTTAGGTGTTCGCGCTAGACGTGGTGTTGGTCGTTGAGTTGCGGCCGAGCAGCAAGACGAGCAGTAGAAGGCAAGAGATGGGCATGCTGCTATTTTGGTTGTTTTGTAGTAGAGTCTTAGAGTCATCCCTGTACTCTCAGGTCCTTGGAGGTGTTTTAACGTTGTTTCACGATGTATAGTTGATGATGTTTTGTATATCCTACTGCTGGCCAGATGTGGGCTATTATGTATGTATAAACAGGTGATGAACTCATGTGATGACTAGACAGCTGACCTCCTAAGCTGTGGACACGTACTCAGCTTGTAAATGTTTTTTATATAACATGTTTCCTTGCAGGATGAGGACCTAAATGTAATAGTTTCTCAGTTTATCCGCTTTCCGAAATCGGTTTTAATTAACCTGTGTTTTTGATAATTTTGTGGTTTATGGTGTTTTCTGCACATTTTCGTGTAACACCTCACTGTCTGTGTGATAGTGGGATGTGTTGCCACAATAAGATTGGAGGTGGGATTTGGGAAAATAAGGCCACGGTAGCTACATCTATTAAGCAACCGGTATGTAGATATGGGGAAGCTTAGAATAGTAGGTTGGTTTTGTTTTGGTTGGTTTTGTGTTCACATTGTTTTGCAAGACTCGGGATGAGTATCAGCAGAAGAGAGGGGTTGGGTGTTGAGTAGGGAAGAAAGGCTTGTCACAAGCCTAATGTTTGTGGTGAAGATTATGTGAAGGTGGTCTATCACGATGCCAGGCTTGTGGGCTACGCAGACGGTGACCATGGAAGATATCTGGACGATGGGCATCTTGGTGCCTTGCTTTTCAGATGGTGGCGCACACCGGGAGCAAGGATGAAGAATAGGATTTCTCTCCAACGGTGAGGTGAGTAGCTCGGGTGCTACTGAGAGTGATTGAACCTTAGATCCATGGCGTGATAGGCAAAAGTGGCATGGTGAAGGAGGAGAGGGATTGGTTGCTGGTGAAAGAGGGAAACGAGATGGAGTTGTTAGAGGCTGAAACGGGTATGGTAATGATTCTTTGAGGAGGTGACTGAACATTAACATCATAAAGATGGAGGGTGGAGATCTAAAGGGGGGTCGTTGTGTCTTCAGGAGTTTCAGGTATTGCGGTGTGTCCGGTGAGAAACGCACAGTCGGGGTAGAGGTGCGCTGAATGATGGCTAAGGCTAGTATAGTTGTGGGTGATGGTGGATCACAGATCCAGGGTGGTCTAGGCCTAGGAAGGGAGTGAGGAAGGGAAGAACAGATCCAGAGGTTGTTTTAGTGCTATGGTCCAGAGAAAAAAGGAAGAGAAGAGAGATTGCAGCGGTCTTGTGGTCAACTGATGATGGTGTGTTGGGGGACTGTCTTGGTAGATGAAGGAGGAAGTTCAGGCGATGGCGGATCTCTGAGTTTTGTTGGTGTGAACTGGCTTGGCAATGGGTAGGGAAGACGAAGAAAGATTTGTTGCTAAGGCTGGGTGGCGGCTAGGTTTAGGGTTTGAGGAAGGAGGATAGGTTAGAACGATGAAGGTGGATGAGAGGCTTAGAGGGTCAGGCGTCGGTTGAGGCCTTTGAGGCTCTGATACCATCTTAGAATTGTGAAGACAACATGGGTAAGTGCACTTGCTGCTTGCATTCATTAACGAAGGATGGTTGATACATATAGGAGCTAGAGGCATGAGTAGGAGGGAAACAAATAAGAGAGAGTTAAGGTTGGACATCAATTACAAAGGTAGTGCATGCACTATGCATGTTGTACATGGGATGAAGACAAAGGGGGATCGCTACATGGGGAATATACGGGGAATATTTGTACATGGGAAATAATACAATGGACACTCTTACACAGTCTAGTCCAACTTTATATCATGTGTCAAATGCATCCTTAATACCAGCCAGAAAACATATATGTACCTCGATGTTTGATATGAGACAAAGTAGAGAGAGAATGGGTAGTGATGAAGAGGAGAAAAGTAATAGAGTAGAGGAGGAAAATATAGGAAAAAAACAATAATTGTATACAATAACGTCACATTGATAAACAACGAGAACATGGTATAACATAAGCAAAGCACGATATCGATGTTTATACAAAACATATAAATAAAAGTACAATAATACATAAATAAATAGTATAGAAATAATGAAAGAAGAAAGCGAAGAGGAAAGAAGAGTATACATGAGGAAAGAAGAGAAAAGTGATAAGGTGAGAAGATGAAAATAACATAATACAGAGAGAGAAAAATATAATAATACATCGATAAAAAATACAACATTAAATATTACTCAAACCATTTGAACAAAAACACAATAATAAATATGCATATGAGAAAAAAAAGATAAATGGAATAACATATAAATCAATATATGTTAGAGAAGAATGTAGAACATGGTACACAATGTATATGTGCTTCTATTCATATATTATAATTTTAATTTATGTGTCTTTGATGCATTTTTCACTATTTGCTAATATGGTTTCTCACTCTTTATTTTTATTTTCTATTTTTACAGTACTTCATCCCACTTGTAGTGTGTTGTTATCTTGCTAGAATGTGTTTTTCATTCCACTCTCCACCCCCACTTCCCTCTTCCCTTAATGTGTTGGAAATATTGGTGTACTTTTATCATGTTTGTTGCATAATTTTTATGTATTTTATTATATTGTGATGCATAGATAAATAATTTAATGTGTATTAGTTTTTCTTATACGTAAAAAATTTTTCTATGCATCTATGTATTTGATTTTTATTTAAGAATTACGTATCAATTTTATGTACTTTTAATATATTAAATGTACATTTTTGTGTGTTTGATGGATTCCACATTGTGCGAGGAGTGGGCATTATTTAGTTATAATCAGTTAAACAAATAATTAATTGGTTATAGTTAGCTTTATATGAAACTTTAGTTAAATTTTTCTTAATATATCACTAGTTAATGTATCAATTAGAAAGATTATATGTTTGGTTGTCTTTATTAACCAATTAGTCACATATTATCCATACAAAACCATCCTATATATATATGCATAAACAATTTTACTTTGATTTCAATATAACCTCCACATCTATATCACAATCAAGTTTTAGTGAGACTTCACAACTTGATACTAATACACACTACTACTATGCTACCAAAATTGTTTGTAAGTCAATGTATACTTTTAGTCAATATCTATAGGTAACTATTGTTTGGTGATGTGCATATTTTATATCATGTTTTGGACCATTTTTAGTTGCATATCCAAATTATTTTCACTCAAAAGTCACTCTTAGTCATGCTAAAGCTCTACATTTTTAGTTCTTTACATGTTTCATGGTTTGAAATACAAATATCATGATTCAATACAAAAATAGGGACTTATTAACCATGATTTGAGCTTCATTACATTCCCCTTGAAGTTTGAAGAATATTTCTACAGATTCTGACAGTAAGATGCTATGTTGATCAACCGACATGGCATGTCCACAACCAAAAAATTTGCTCCCCATGGCAAGAAAAGCAACATGTCATGCACTTCAGATCTAGAGATGTCAAAAATTATTGAAATCTAGCAAAATGCCATGTTGACCCATCAACACGCCATGTTCACTAGCTCCACTTTTAGACATAAGTCTCTAACTTCCAGCAACACGACAAGTTGACATAATGACATGGAAAAATTCACCATAATTCCCTAACATCTGGGAACAAGTCGTGTCGCATAGATGACATGTTGTGTCACCTTCGATTGTGGCAATTCCAACTTTAGAAACCAGAAGTAAGACACCTTGTTAACTTGCCAACACACCATGTTATCTAGATTTTCTTTCAAATCATAAGATAAATTGTTCCATAATATTTAATAAAAACATAGGACAAACTTGGTACAATTGTGACAGATCATTTGGAGTAAAAGATGACCAAAGAAGAGTCTGGGGAGTTGGAAGCAATTTTGAAGAAGACGGAGCGCTTATTCGAGAGAGAACCACCTTTTTCCCCATTTCTTCTTCGAAAACTGCAGTGAGGATCTCCATTCTCTTTTCAATCCACTTGGAAGAGAAAGTTGTTGGAGATAGTACAATAGAAAGGACGAAGTCTTTCTCCATTCTACTACAACTACAAATATTCTTATTCATCTCTCTCACTTTATCCATCACTATTTCCTATAGTGTACACACATTTTCTAGTAATGGACGAGTAGACTCTTTGTCCATGCACATGGGGAGTGACTCCTATGTCATAACTTTATCAAACATGAATTTCTTATCTAATGTTGATTTTATCACAATAATAAGGTGCAACGGTGTTCATTTCTTCTCACATGCTTGATTGGTCACCTTGTATATATGCTCCTTGTATAATCTAGAAATATATGTATAGGAGTAAGGAGATGTTACCTTATTTGTGCTATCTTGACCGTGAGAGTGTCTAAGAAGTGGTGGGGAACAAATATTTCTAGCCCGTATCTAAGTATATACATGGGAGTGCTATATAAAGTTAGAGATGTTCTACACTAGCTGGAGTGGTGTAGGACACAAACCTCCCTTTATGTTATTGTTGGTATCATTGAATGTCATTGTTCTACATATTATGATGTGGAAGTGAAACTGTGTTTTTGATATCTCTAATATAATTATGTTCTTTGAATCAAGTGATCCTTTCTTTAGTTTCTTTCTTTCTAATTTTTTTAGTTTACTTGCATTAAACCAAATTCCCTTCTTGTAAACATGTATGGATTGTTGAAATTTATTGCTCTTGCATTTAACACAACATTGCTCCTTGAAGGATCTCGTGTGTACTACATGCACTCATTTACTTGTGAGATAGTGCTTGAGTTATAATTTTAAGACTTATACACATGGATAATAAATTATTGGTGTCATTGTCAGGGAGCATCGATATTTATTAGAGTTATAAGTGTTGAAATAAGAGAGACTAGATATTGCCATCACCCATCATATCCAACATCATTTGTTTCATCTTAATCATTGTCATCTTAATCATTTGTTGCATTCTTCTATTTTTGTTTGTGTATTCTTCTATTTTTGTTTGTGTATCTCACTCCCCTTATTATTTACAGGATTGTATGTGGTGTTCCAACTTCTATATTTCTAGACCTAGAAGTAGAATGCACCATAAGCAGTCTTTAAAGGGCAATATGGAGTAAACCGCATCTATATTTGGAGGATTCACAGCCTTCACCAATTTGTTCATCGCCTTCTTCACTAGATTAACTAGATCCACCCCATGAAGACATGGAAGATGGTTGTCCTCTAAATGAGTTGGTTGTTCCAGTCGCAATAAATATAAGTGGTTCTATCAACATTCCACATATTAGGCAAATAACTTTTCAATCTTCCTACAATAAAGCATATGATAGCGGAACCATTTTAGTTGAACACCCATAGAGGATCCCAGTCTCTATATAGATGAATATCTACAAAATCTTGGCACATTTAAGATCATGGTGTTCTACTAATGGGATTCGTCTTCTTCTTTTCCTATTCACTTTGAGAGATATAGCCAAGGTGGCTCTCTTCTTTGCCAAGGAACTCTATCAACATGTGGCATGAACTCCTCAAAGTTTTCTTAGCTAAATATTTTCCACCAAGTAAGACCACACAATTGAGGAGACAGCTCACCAGCTTTTCCCAAAGGGATAGGAAGACTTTGTATGACACATGGGAGATGTTCAAAGACCTTCAATGTATTTTCCCACATCATATTTAAGCAATTGTCTTCTTCTACAAACTTTCTACAATGGGTTATAGCAATGACTATGATCCTTAGTCCTGAAGTCACTATAATGACCACATATTGTTCGGTGTATTTTAACACTACCCAATGTGAATTTGAATAAGGATTGTCATACATGTAGTGATTGACTGCAATGTGACACTTCCATATTATTGTGTGTGATGTATAAGAAATCTTCCCCTCCATTGGAGTGATATCATGGCCAATTGATAAGTGAGACTATAAAATGCATAGCCATTCTCATGTGAGTCAATACATAATATTGAGCTTGATCTATAAGATCCCTAATGTTGATTTTTTGGTTGAACATGCTTTATTACTTTATTGGATGTTTAAAGCCCAAATTAAACCCTAATATGTTCTTTGATGTCATGTGACAAAGATAAATTCCAAGTTTGCTCCAATTCAGACATTGTTTGAGCAAGTTATGCATTTATATGCTTATTTTGGACTTTTATGCAATTTACCAATATCTAGGTTTTTTTGTAATATGTCACATGTTTGATGTTCCTTGCATTCTTTAATATCATTCTTGATATAGTTGTACCATGGGGCTCCTTGTTACACCTTGGTTTTTGTGGTGACATCTGCCTAGGGTTGACCTTAGGGTTTCCTCTCATGGATGGGCTACCTTGTGTGTTAGAACTCGGTGGTTCTTCTTGAGAGTTGGAATATTATGGTTTACCTAGTGTGTAGGGATCTAACAGTGGTACCTATATGTGTTATGGTTGATGGTTTTCCTTTTTTTAAGCTCCTTGGATCGATGGTTCACCAAGAGAGGTGTTAAGCTGATGGTGATGCTAGGGTTTTCACCCTTGTGACCAAGGGATCAATATATGAGTGGTCACCCTGCTGTTGGAGGTTGATGGATGACCTAGGAGTCAAGATTCGGTAGTATTCCTTACTCCCACAACTAATGGACCTACTGGTTTGCATGGATGTGATGCTTTTGACCATGGACACATGGCAAACTTGGCTAGACACCTCAACCTTCTCTTCTCTCTCCCCCATAGCTTTTTATGCCTCCCTCCTTATATGAAAACGAGGTTTTTACATACCTATATCACCCTATCTTCATCCTTTTTGCTTTTATCTCATCTCTCTTGTTCCATGGTGGAAAATCATCCAAGGTAGAAGAAGCTTGGTCTATATGCTTGCATGTGCACCTAGGGTTCAGATCTACCCTCTCTTCAAGCTTGTGGAGCTTTCTTAGCTTATTCTTGACAAAATCAAGTAAGGTACTACTCTTTCCCTTCATTTTCCTTGCTTTCCTACCTTCCTCAATTTTCTTCTTGGTCGGATCCATGGTGGATCTTGAGCTAGAGGTTGGAGATGCCTTCTTTCTTGCTTCCTTGACCTAGGGTTTGCTTGTTTTTGGAGAAGGAGCTAGCTTGGCTGAAAGGAGTGTTGAAGCTAGGGTTTCTTCCTTCTTTCCTCAAGCTACCTTGTTATTTTTAGCTTCATCTTAATCCTTGAGGTAAGTTATATAACTTTCCCCATGTTTATTTCTTACTCATACCTTGCATGCACAAGATCTTGCTCTAAAATGAAGTTCTAAGTATAAAGATATTATTTTTGCCTATAGTTTGTGCATATATGGTATTTCTTGACTACTTTATCTTCATGGATGAACCCTAACCTTGTTCACAATCCTTCTTTGGTATTGTACGTTTTGGCCTTACATGCATTTGGAAAACCATGGGTTTTGTTCACTTAAACGATGGTGCTTTCTTAGGGTTTTGAGCTGATTTTCCTTCCTTGTGATGCAACCCGATGGTTTGGTTTTTTGTGCTATTTTGGTTGACCTCCATGTGCCAACTGATGGTCTATACTTAGAATCTGTTCGGACCTTCTTATTCTTGAGAAATAATGGTTTTAGTTTGCTCCCTCATATGGTGCAAGTTGATGGTTTTTGCTCTTTGATTCTAGGGTTTTCTTTGGGTGACAAATGATGGTTTTCCCCTAGTGCTTGAAATGATTTCTACCTTGTTCATGATCTGATGGTAGGGGCCCTTATGCCAACTTATGGTGGGCACCTTAGTTGCTATTTGGACTTTCTTTTGTGCTTGAAACCAATGTCTATGTTTCCTCTCACATCTGATGGTTTTGATGCTCTCTCAAGTGGATAAATCGATGGTCTTAGGTCCTAACCAAACAATGGTTATTATGATCTCTCAAATGATTATTTTTATGATCTATTTCTCACCTAGTGATGAGACTCTATGGCTTCACTGGGTCAACAGTTGATGGCTACATTGGTTCAAGACTCGATGGTTCTCAACCAATGGGTTCACTGGTTGCTAGATCGATCATTTCCTTGATGTCAACATCCAATGGAGGCATTGTTATCTACAACTGATGGTAGACATGTTCTTCACAACCGATGCTACTTCTGAATTCAGCAAATGATGTCCCTTCTAGGTGTATAACCATATGGTTTCTCATGATCTAATAGTGGTGATTAATGCATACGATTCAATGGTTTTGTTTGCCCTAAACCCAATAGTCTTATTTGTGGTTTATGATTCAATGGTTTGTGATTGTTGCACCTGATATGATGGTTTGGATTTGATGATTTAGAACCGATGGTTTTAAGTCCATGAGTTTGTAGTTTTACCTTTTCCCTTGAGTTAACACAATCTGATGGCTTTGCCCATCTAACATCTGATGGTTTGCTTTTATGGAAATCGATGGCTTGTTGAGCCTTAAGTTTTGATGGTTTGGTTTGAGGTTGCAATCTAATGGTTACACCTAGAGTTATATATGAATCCATACTTGAGGATAGTATGGGATTCGATGGTAATGCTTTACTTTGTGCATCCATGATTGGATGGGGATGCTATGTGTGAAAGATTTGCTTTGACCTAAGTAAGTGTATGAACCTATGGTTTAGTTAAGGTTCTGGTTTCTAGCATCAATTCCTCCTATCTTGTTGAACTTAACTTGATGCAATTAAGAATTGATGGTTAATCATACTTAGATTCCTTGTATGATATGATGAAGGAACATCCTCTCTAATGTTTGTCATAAACCTAATATGTTAACTAGTGGTTTTCATTTCCCTTATGATGATGCTTTCTTATGCTATACTGGTGTATCACAATCATGATGATGAATTTTGGACCTTCTTTAAGGTGTTGAAAGATAATGATGATCATGCATGAAATGATGTGATGGTCTTAATGACCTTTGGGCATGTCTTGAGCCCTTATGGAGGTGTAATCCTCTTTATGTCGATAAGGGTTAGTACCCTAGAATAATGTAATAAGGATTTATATCATGTGATGGTGTGATGACAAGTATAGTCTCATGAAAGGCAATGAAATAGTACCATGTGGTGTCGTGATCAAGAATACATCTCATACATTTTATATCTTCTAGAGTTGTTATACATATATGTAACATCCCTGACCTGTGTTATGCTTTAACCCTAGGTGTTTTGATGAAGAAAGATGATTATATGCTTAATATTGCCTTGTGAAAAGTAATTAGGGTTCAAGAGGAACTTCTATTTCAATTTTAGTCCTTTTTGAATAATGTTGAAATGATGTTTTACTTGATTTGGACTAAAGTGCAAATTACCCAAGTTGAGGGGTTTAAGTGAAAATTTTTTATGATAATATGTTCCTCAAGTGTTGAGGCATCATGAGAATGAAGATGATGTAGAGGTATGGCTTGTGAAAGCCTGAGTACCAAGAAAGAGTTGATAAAGCAATGTTTGTGCATTAAAGCCTAGTTTTGATATAATGTGCAATTTACCCAAAACCTAGGGTTCAATATGAAAATTACCACTTCAAAATAGTCCCTAATGTTTCTTGGCATCATTTAGAGCAAATAAAATGAGAGGGGCGCCTCATTTGAATCACTTTGGAGGAGAGAGAATCTTGATATTAAAATAATCAAGATTTAAGCATAATTGGAACTTTACTTCAATTTGATGCAAAATAAATATATTAATTTAAGTTCTCTTCAACCAAAACTTTGTTGGTTGAAATCCATGTATGTGGACGACCATGTGCCTTGAAAAGGCACGAAAATATCTCAAGCAAGTGGATAACCCACTCACCATTATTATAAAGAAAAGTAATATCCACTCAAATTGGGATATTATTATAATATGATCTAAGGTGCTTAATTTGCTTTTCTTTAAATTGAGGATAATTGAGAGTAATAAGAGGCAAATGGGATAGCCTCGTATCCAAGGAATGAAAGGGGGAAGAGGCGGCACCAATTTTGGAATTAAATGCATTTTTATAAGGCATTTTCTCGCTCATGGAATTGCTTATAAAAGTACCTTTACCAAGCCAAAACAAAGGCTATTTCGGATTCTTTTCTTTCACCTTGCTTGGAAAACGACTAAGGAGCTGTGGAGGAGCAGGAGGACGACCCCAAACTGTTGGTAAGGTCCTTGACCTTCGTTCTCCTTGATTCCATGGTGGAAATCAATAATAAATCATTGATTTCTTCTTATTTCGATCTCCTCTTCAACCCTAGCCAACTTTTTCATCCAAAAGTTTGGGGACGAGCCTAGGTGGAGTTGCAAAAACTCCATCCACCATTGTTGGCGTGACCTTGGAGCTTTGAAGCTCAATTGGATGCGGGTTTTATAACTTGAACCCTTAATATTGTTATTGCATTCAATTCCTTACCAAATGTTGATGCTTTCTTCATTTTAGGAATTTATTTTAGTTGATTGATGAAACCACCATGGAAATCACAGAAAATTTCGTGGGTTTGTAGCTTGAATATGATGATGTCATCACAAGCACATACCTCGATTAATATCTTAGGCAAACAATTTCAAAATTTGGGACCAATCGGTTTCAATGAAATTGGTTAAACGATTTCAACAAATTGATTGAAACCAAACAATTTCAAACTGTTTGGAGTGGTTAACCATTTGCAATGGTTGACCGTTTGAGGAAATATGCTGATGTAAATGGATATTGATCCAATGGGTTCAATTGGTTTGATCTTAATGGTTTCAATTGTGAATGATCCCTAAAATGCAAACCCTAATTGTTTATGGCAGCAATAACTCAATATACTATGTCAATCGTAGTTGTTTGTATTTGATCGGATGGTTGATGTAACCAAATAAAGTGGAGAGAATGATAGGAATGAATTCATACATGAGTCTGATTCATATGGTGAGTTAGGGTATGATCCTTAGTAAAGAGATCAAGAAACCCTAATTGAGAAGGTGAATGAACCCTAACCCTGATTTAGGAAAATTCTGAGTGAAACCCTAATCTAGGGTAATAGTGTAACCCTAATTAAGGGTAATAGTGTAACCCTAATTAAGGGTAATGACTTGGGTACCTCTAATTTAAGGTAATGAAATGCCAAACCCTAATTGGATGAATAATGAATCCCTAATTTATGGGTAATTGAATGAAACCCTAATTGGGATGATTAGTGAAACCCTAATTGAGGGTGATTCCATGAGAAACCCTAATTGAGGATGATTCCATGTGAAACCCTAATTGAGGGTGATGTCATATGAAACCTTAAACCTAACACAGAGTAAAGCTATGTGAAACCCTAAATTTGGGATATAGTGCATGGAATTCTAATCATGGGCAATATGATGATAAATCATAACCCTAATGTCTGGGTAATGATATGAGTAAACCTTAATGATGAAATAATGGGTAATACCCTATAACGATGAAATATCTCAAGTGGTTGACTATAGGAAACCTTATAATAAGCAATGCCTTAACTTGAGATGAGTCCATATCATTGAAGATAGTTGGACAATTCTTGTGTGTGATCTATGCACATCATGGTAAAGGTGATAGGTTGGTGAATGAAAGTATTAAGATGTGAGATTCCTTATTATAAGATAAGTTAATAAACTCAAGTAAGATAGAAGTAATGAGGGAAGTGATACATTCAGACATGATAGATATCACATTTAGCATTTCAGGGTTGATATACCTTGATGCATCTCAAATCCAATATTTTTGGATAAGATACACAAGGAGAGTGTTATGTAAATTGTTACAATGAAATGTAATGAGTTTAACATACTTGATAAGTAAGCTAAAATGAGTATGATGTAATCATAGCATGATAAGGATGAGAGATAAACTCATACCTTGTGTTGATGATCATTTAATAATAAATGATAAGAATATTAAATACTTGGAATGTCGATGGATGCTCCTAGATATATGGACCAATATATTAGGGTTGGATTGATAAAATGACCATGAAATCCTAATTGATGTGAATAGTAAACCCTAACCCTATGGAGGAAATAGTGGTGTTACTATTATATTACATGAGTTAATATGTCATTGTTGCCTAGTGAGAGGTGACAAGATGTTTAATGGCCTTGTGAGCCATATGGTTAGAGGTTACCTAGTAAGAGGTAACAAGATGTTTCATGGGAATGATTGAGCCCTGAATGAGGTGTATTCTTCTTATGTTTATAAGGGTTGATACCTTGTGATATTGTGAAAAGGATTTATATCCTGTGATAATATGATGATTAGTGTAGTCTCATGAATGGCAAGTGAATATTACCATGTGATGATGAGATGAGAAATTATGTTTCATATGTTTTATATCTTTTCAAGTTTTGATATTTATATGCTTGCTAGAAGTGAATTAGGGTTTGTATGTCCACTTGTTTGATGCAGCCTTAATTCACCCAATTGGCATAACTAATCAAGTGAAACTCTAATCATGTAGTGCCCTGTACCATAGATCCATCTGAGTGTCAGAACTTGCCAGATGGTGAAACGCGTATTCCTAAGGGAAACTAGGAGCGCATATTGATGAGTATGCGGGGTGCTTGTCATCCTGAATTCAAGTGTTTAGGGAGGATGATTGCGGTCATACCTAGCCCTCAGTTTGAGAACGGTTGCAGTCGTGTCTTAGTGATTATATATGTGATGATATTGGAGGACAACTTTGGTTGTACCTCAGATGGTAGGGTATGCATACCCACCTCTTTCACTAGTGTCGTGACCTGTACCAAGGACGGACTAGGTTGTTAGCAGCTTGACCTTTTGTGTCGCTGTGGCGGACCCGTACTGACCGGGGGCGGAGAAGATCTTAGGAGTCCGGCTCTTCCTAGATCTTGTATGGCACTGATTTCGAGTTAGCAGTGGTCAGTTGGATTTTGAGTGGTATCCTCGATTTCCTCAGGGCATAATAAAAGATGTAATTCAGCCGTATAGAAGATCTATTTAGGGTTATACATGACGCTTCTCATTGGATGAAAACCCTTGTTTGTTCTCTTTACATAAAATGAGGCTTAGTGTAATTAAGAGATAGTAATTATACTTATGTTGTGGATATGCATAAGATTGTAAATGTGTACATACAGTAGTCATGCTTATGTTGATATCTATACTACTACTGTTGATTATAATCTTTTTTTGGTGACCGAGAGAACCCACCTCGGGAAAGCCCGACATGGTAAACTCTCGAGGCATGAGAGGGTGTGGTCTGGTCACCCCCTTCCCGCACCTAATCAGCGTGGATTGCCGTTCGCAAAGTTCCTTCGGTGAGGTTCGAACCCGGGTCCTTCAATGGGACTTACCGAGCTCTTACCACCCGGGCTACTATGGCCGGACATACTGTTGATTATAATCATGATGCTAGATATCTCATGTTGATAGTTATGTTTCGCATGCTATCCATGCCTCTATAATTAGAAATACCTGGCAGAGGCTTAATGCCTGTAATTAGGGTTAGTCAAAGTCCAATGCCTGGCTGTGTAATCAGGATTGGTATAGTCCAATGCCTGAAGCATTTATACCTGATTGATATAGTTTAATGCTTGAATAAGACATGATGATATATATAATCACATGTCTGGCATAAGTGAATACCTGTTTAGCAGATTGGCTAAGGCCAACAAATAGAAACAAGAATGAATCATGGGTGACACATCAGAATAATGAATGACATGAGCAAAACTTGAGATGTTGAAAATGTATGGTAGATAAATGTTATACTTGTTCTTTCTATTCCTTATAAAGAGAATAGATGAATTACTGTTCAATCATAGATAGGTGTAATACTTTAAAAGATGAGAATGATCTAAACTGCTTATCCTCTGCTCAGTTTTATATTAATTAAACTACAATAATGATGTTTTTGGCGGAGAGTTATATCTCCCGCTGGGGCAATTTACAATTGTCTCACCCGCGTGGGATCCAACATTTTTAGGTGGACGAGCATGGAGGGAAGTGAGAATATCTTGCAGAAATGGACAGCAACAGTAATAGCAGGGACAACAGTGAGATCTCAGGTGGAGATACTACCTGTCAAGTTATGTAGTTAGAAAGTCCTATGTGCTGTCTCTGTACTCTCAGGTCCTCGGAGTTTTTAGTCAATGTTATATAAATCGATCTGAGGTTTTGGCTTGATGCCTCGAGATTCGTATATTATCTGTATATAATGTTTATAAGGAAGCTGTGGATGTAGTCTCTGAAAAGAGATGGTACAGGTTATGTACGTTTGAACTAGAATGTAAATGTTATACATTGGTTCTTAATGATAAAGATTTCCTATGTGTGGATCTCTTTGCAAAAAGTTTTAATTTTTTGTGATTTTCTATAATCCACTGCTTAGTGAACGCTTCCGCATTAGTTAATTATGTTTTTGTGAGTTGGATGCTACAATATATGCTTGTTAGAAATGAGTAAGGGTTTGTATGTCCACTTGTTTGATGTAGCCTTAATTCACCCAATCAGCATTAGCTAATCCAGTGAAACCCTAATCATGTAGTGCCTTATTCTATAAAGCCATTCCAGTGTCAGGACTTGTTGGATGGAAGAACGAGTATTTTGAAAGGAAGCTTGGAGTTGCATATTGTTGAGTATTTGTTGGTGCAGGGAGTGTACATCCTTGACATCCTAATTCCAAGGTTATGGAGGATGGTTGCAGCCATGCCTCGGGTTGAGAGCAGTTGAGATCGTGTCTTGGATATTTTTATATGTGATGTGATTGAGGATATTTGCGGTTGTACCTCAAATGATAGGGTTTTGACTACCCTAGTTTTGAGCATTGTGACCATTATACCACAGAGAGGATGGTATTAGAGGCTTGACTATATGTCATTGTAGGCATATTGACTGTTATATCCTATATTTCACTCATATTGGACAAGGGTGGGAGGTCTTAGGACTTTGACTCTCCTAAATCTTATACGGAATCGAATAGCATTTCACAGCGATCAGTTGGATTTTGGGTGGTATACCTCATACTCCCCATGGATTAATAAAAGATGTAATATAGTCATGTAGTGTATCTGTTAGGGTTATACATAGCACTTCACATTGGATAATAACCCTTGTATTTCTCCTTTTACATATAAATAATGTATAGTGCAATAAGATAAACTAATCTTTATTATGTTGTTATATATATTGATACTACAGGTTAGGTTTATGTTGTTAGTTAGCTCATGTTGTTAGATGTTTTACTATTATCTATACATACACTATTAGCTATGTTGATGATGTTAGCTACTTTATGATGTTAGTGAGACTTATGATGATATTTTTTATCTGTCCTTTATGTACCTTGTTGATCATGCCTTTTTCTATGTCTATTTGTTTAAGATGTGTAATCTACTTATAGTGTTTAATCAATTAACACGTTGTAATCAATAATTAACATGTTATAATCAATAAGTGTTGTTGACAGTTATATCTCTCGCTGGGACATGGGTCTCACCTCATGGGTCACCACATCTTTTTAGGTGATCGATAGAAGTAGCAATAGACTCATGTCAAATGAGGAGGGGTGGTGGTGATGGACCTTAGATGGTTTTTAGATGTCTAGTGTGTCCTAGAGTCGTCCATGTCCTCTCAAGTCTGGGTGGGAAAGTTTGTATACAATGTTTCAATCAACTCGAGTTGTTGATGGTATCATGATGCTTGTAAATGTGGTAATTGTGAATAATATTCTTTTGTGTAATGACCGCCACCAAACTGACAACTAAATCATTACTAATTATGCAGAATAACCATAAGCAGCGGATTAACAAAATTACTAAAAATTAAAACCATTTTTGCAAAGAGATGCTCTTCTAGGAAAATCTTAGTGAAAGAACCAAAACTTTATATACATCAGGGTTCACATTGTACTTACATTGTACCATCTTATCTCAAGGATAACATATAACAGTTGCTTTGTCAAAACATATACTGAAGCAACATAAAACCTTGAGGCATACAAGCCAAAATCTCAGATTGTTTATAAAACCTTTACGTACTGACTCCAAGGACCTGAGAGTACAGAGATGACACATAGGACTTCTATCTACAAGACATGATAGATAGAATACTCAACCTGAGCTATTACTGTTGTCCCTACTATTAGTGTTCTCCCTTTGTAGTATGGTCTCTACCTCTCCGTCTGAATCCACCTAAAAATGTTGGTGACCAACGGGGTGAGACCCATGTCCCAGCGAGAGATATAACTCTCTGCCAATAATATTATTATCACAAATAAACAATATAAAATTGGGTAGAGGGTTCTTTTACATTAATAAGTAGGATTTAATCACTGTTTAAGCAGATTAAAGCAATATCATCTTCTGAAGCATTGCAGCTATTTATGATAAAGTAGTAAATCATCTATTCATTTATAAGGAATATGAAGAACATGTATAACATCTATCCATTTAAGATGTATAACACAAATGTAAAATCAACCAATGTTTTTTGTATTCAATCCTTAAGCAAATATGCTACATGACTGATTACATTTTTACAATCACATTATGCCCTAAGGAGATGAGGTATACCGCTCATGCTCCAACCGACCATGACTCCATAAAGCATCGGTACCATACAAGGTCAATGGAAGAGTTGGCTGCCATGACCTCTGTCATCTCGGTCAGTGTGAGACCACTAGAAGGACATCTTGTGTCAGCTACAATTAGCTTACCAGGGTATACTGGTATCTTCTCTATAGAGCTACAACCACAGCATGCACTCTCTTTAGGGAGATTTCAGTTATCCATCCCCTACATTCATCATCATCAGGAGATTATGATACATCCATCCCAAAATTATAATGAAGGAGATCTCACATAAATCTCTCATTAGGGCATCTGGATATTCACGCCCATCGCCCCCACATATTCAAAAATATGTGCTCCAGGAAATTCCATGGGTAAACCTATTTCACCATTCAGCATCTACTGACGCTGATGGATCTATGGTCAGGGCACTACATGATGAAATTCCACTTGATTAATTAGGTAAATTACAATATCTTTTAGCATCAACCAAGTTTCAAATATAAATTATAACATATGCTACAAAGAAAGGTGTAATACATTTATTAAGTACTTTTATAACCTTTGGAACATTTTGAATGCATAACACTTGGGATCTCAGTCCCTTATCACATTACTGGGAATTCTCATCCCTTAACATTATCATCATCATGATTACTAGATCTGGGTATTCAAACCCTTAGTTCATCACTGAACATTGTTACCTATTATTAGGTAACTATATAGGTCCTCAGACCAAGGTATATATGATACTTGTTGCACAAGCATCTCACATGGATCACAGGGCCCATTTAAACATCTTGTCACCTTTCACTAGGCAACAACTATTCACATGGCTCACAAGGCCATTTAAACATCTTGTCACCTCTCACTAGGCAACAACTATTCCCATGGCTCACAAGGCCATTTAAACATCTTGTCATCTCTCACTAGGAAACAACTATCTTTTAGGTCATCAGACCACATAAACATTATACTTTTTATACAAGTATTTAACATGTCTCACAAGGCTTATGCAATAAGAGAAATACAACCTTCCCATTATTAGGGTTAGGGTTTCCCTTTATAGCCGAATAGGGTTTCAAGTTCATATTATCAATTCAAACCCTAATTCATTGCTCCACACATCTAGGAGCATACATTGATATCATAAGTATTCAATCATACTAATTTATTCATCATTTATCATTAAATGATTTTCAACACAAGGTATGAGTTTATCTCTCATCCTCACCGGGATATTGATTACATCATACTTTATTAACTTGGCTTAACCCTTTATCAGGGTAGGTTAGCCTACACTTATCAAAGTACATTAAACTCATTACATCTTAATGTAATAATTAACATGACACACTTCATGTGTTACTCATACAAATATATATTGGATTTGAGTTGCATCGAGGTGTATCAACCTTGAGATGTTGAACGTAATATTCATCATGCCTTGGTGTATCACTTCCCTCATCACTTTTAACTTACTTAAGTTCATCAACTTATCTTATATTAGGGTATTTCCCATCCTAATACTTTATGCACTAACTCATCACATTTATCCTGTAGTGTATTGGCCATAAGTCACATACTTGAATTACCCAACTATGATCAAGTGATATGGACTCATCTCAGTTTAAGGCATTATTATTATAGGGTTGACCATTATCAACCACTTTAGATGTTTCACCTATCAAGGTATTAGCTACACCATTACTTGGTGTTATACTCATCACTCCTAAGAGTGTTTTTCCCTCTCCTTTACATGGTGTATAGGATTGAATCATGTATGTCAAGTTGAACACATGTATTGGGTTAGGTGTATATCGGGCTAGGAATCATCATATCCCTCATACCTTTACGCATAAAGGTATCAACCTTACCAATCATATGGTGTATCACCTTCACTATACATGGGTGTAACATCCTCACCTCACTTGAAGATATTGGGCACACCATACTTTAGTGTATTGGCCATCACATGTTCTAGGGTATTAACCACCTTACCACTTTTATCATCTAGTGTATTGGATTACCCACCATATCTTATTAAATATGTGTGCTCAACACCATATCGTCCAAGAGGTGTATGCTTAACCCAATATCGGTTCAGAGGTATATGCTTTCTACCCATATCACTTTAGAGGTGTATGTGTGCTTACCATGTCGGTCAAGAGGTGTATGCTTGATACTCATATCACTTTAGAGGTGTATGTGTGCTTACCATATCAGGCAAGAGGTGAATGCTTGCTATCCATATCACTTTAGAGGTGTATGTGTGCTTACCATATCGGGCAAGAGGTGTATGCTTGCTACCCATATCACTTTAGAGGTGTATGCGTGCTTACCATATCGGGCAAGAGGTGTATGTGCTTCACACCATATCGGGAAAAGAGGTATATGCTTGACCTCATATCGTACTAGAGGTGTATACTACCTTACTATATCGTGCAAGGAAGTATAAACTCATATCCATATCATTTTAGTGGTGTAGGTACATCACCATATCGGGTTAGAGGTGCTTGCTTATGTACTTGAACCTGATATCACTTTATAAGGTGATACCATCATATTCAAGCTCTAGACCTTCGTACTACTTGTTCTAGTACAAGGATAACAGGTCTAAGCAACTAGTAGAACTCATAGATATATAAAGTATTCAAGAAAATTTCGGAATTGAAAGTAGATCATCAATATAGCAAGAAAGATGGTGAGTAATAACATGTTTGGGTTCAAGTTATATAACCCACTTCAAGAACAACTTCAAAGCTCAAAGCTCCAAAGATTCATGTTCCTAAGGTTTAAGATGGCTTATAAAAAGTCCAATGCTTGTTCACAACTCCTTCATATACAAGGAATCACCATAGTTAAGAACTTGATGAAGAAGAAAAGAAAGGAAGATCATAACCCTAGATCCATGCTTCAATCCAAGGTTGAAGATTATCATGGCCTTACCTTAGGGTTAATATTTGAGCTCCTTCTTGATTCTTAGAACCTTGCATGATACTTACTACTCATGCATGATATTCCCTCACTTGTGGCTGATATCCCCTTCACTTGTGGCCAATATCACTTCACTTGGCCGATATCAACTTGCTATGGCCGATGTCAAAATGCTATGGCCGATACCACTTGCTATGGCTGATACCCAAGCCCTATGCACGATACCACTTCACCTATGCATGATATATGCACAATATCTAAGACCAAGGAGGTGGTAGGATTCGAAAATTTTCACTAAGAGGTGAAATGAAGGGTATATATACTTGAGGTTCATGAAAAAGTGTGTATATGATGTGTCATCACCTTACTACTAGTAGGTGCCACATGGCCATTCATGGATTGACACATGTACTTGCATGCACTCCATCTTTATCTTTCCATGCAAAATAAAAACTTGAGGATAATGCAAGGGATAAGGGTCGGCCCCTTTGGTTATCTTCTAGGGCAAGCCACTTCCACTCACATTATTATTATATTCACAATTATGAAAACTAATACAACTTTTGCAAGGAGCATCTAACTCGTCATGGATCACCTCCTTAAGGTGCTTATGCCATCATGGCCTTTTATAAGAGTTCACAAACCAATATGGGATCTCCCCTGTGGCTCCTTGGCCAATAGTCACTCCCATATCAAGTCTACAACCTGATACAAATCAAGTTAGGGTTTCACATTCAACCCCTTTCTTGGTCTTTTCATCACCAAGAGTACCATCACTCAAAGATGATTCAAACATAGTGTATCCTTTTTTCTCTCTCCTATAGATGATGCTAGGAAATTGTAGGAACACTCTATAGTTGGTAAGTTTCACGTCAACCCCATAATTTGGGTAAATTGCAAATTGCACCAAAACCGGTACACCAGGCACAAGCATTATTCAAACAAGCTCCAACTTGGAACTTAGGATTTCCACAAGCCACCACTTAGCATCATTCTCTCTATTATGATGCTAAAACACTTAAGGCATGTTAAATATGTGACATTTTGCAATATAACCGCTCATCTTGGGTAAATTTCACTTTGGTCCAAAACAAAGGAACATTGCTCAAACAACATTCAATCAGGACCAAACTTGAAACATAAGTGTGTCGCATGATAACAAAACACCTTAGAAGATTATATTAAAGTTATAAGAAACTTACTTAGCCAAAACAAATAGGGTTAACTCATAACCCAGGTCAGGGTCATTACATTTTGTATGTATATGTTGTGGTTGAGGCCACAGAGCAGTTGTAAAAGATACTTGGCATGCTATATGAATACAAGCAAGATGTCAAACTTTTATATAAATGTTGTTGGACATGTTTGGAATGTTTAATCAGTTTTAATGATCCCTTTTTCTGATATGTGGCTAATTAGTGATCAATTGTGTGATGAGTTTTGAGTAATCTCATTTAACATTTCGAGTTCTCACAAGTTGGTATCAGAGCTTTAGGTTCGCTGAGTCTACAGGGATGCTAGGACTTAGGACTAGGATGATAACTAAGGAACATGACATGTTAAAATGATGTATACTACCTGAACTTAGTACTTGGATGCCCTGGCTAGGTACTCAAATATTGAAAAAATGTAAGTATGGAACTCTTAGATTGTTATCTTTCTAATTATTTTGATCGAGTAGTCAGTTTGAAACAATATAAAGAGCATAATGAATAAGGAATCATGGTGAAAATATTTTAAAGAAAGACCAGAATCACATTGTAACCTATCAAAACTTGAATGTTTGGTAACTAAAGAGAAAGATATAACACCATGAAACCTAAATCTGAATACAAATAAGCTAAAGAGGAGTCCTTGAAGCTGTAATTCTAGAAATTAATGAAGTAAAAGAGATCTAAATATGTGATAATGGAATTATTCAAGTTATGAAATTCATGTACAAGGGAGAGAACTCCTGAGATAAGTGTAATATGAGAAGACAAATAAGAACAATGACATATGGATAAAGTAGAATCTAAGTAAAACGCAGACCAACCTAAGTGTGTAAGAAAGTTTTAATGTAAAATCTTCATGACATGTAAAATAAATTGTAGAGAATGATTTCTCTTTAATGAAAACAAATGCAAAATATGATGAACTACCCCTTCATAATTGATAGAAAAACATGATAACATTAGAGGACATACACAAGAGTGATAAACAGTTAATAATAAATAAGCATGAGATTTGATAATCTTAATATTTCCCATGTTGATGGCAAGGAACCCAAATGGAAAAGGAAAAATGATGCATAAAGGTTGTAATTTGCATGATGAAAGTAGAATCAGTAACCCCTTGCTAGTAACCCCTAGACAGTGTTGTTGTGTTGTGGGAAGTGTGTTTTCCTTTATGTTTTTTTGGGGGAGAAACTTTCAAGTTGATCTTATGCCACTTGGTACGTGTGGATTTGTTGTAATTTAAGAAAGTGGATATCTTGATATACTGTGTGGTTGTTGGGACTACAGTTCCAAGATCATGACATTTTGTGATGAGAATGCTTTTTGAGCCTTCTAAGAGTTAGGAAGACTCCTCGTAAACATTTGAGTTGGTTATGATGACAGAGAATCTTATGAGACCAAGGAATGAGTTCTTCTTGGCACATGTAATGCATACTAAGGTGGCGAGTCCTAGTATCCGAGGTGTACCAGCAGTATGGGAGTTTGAAGATGTTTATTAGTTGAGTTCCACGGTGTTCCTTTTCCTTAGAAGGGGAGAGGGTTTGATGTAGAGATCCTTCAATTGATGTTTGGAAACAAGAAGAGTGATTATATAATGTTGTATATGGGCTAATCGACATTTGGAGAAGACCACTACCAAGGGTAGATGGTTTATTGATCAGTCAATGGGTGATACAATGTCCCTTCAGATAGACCTAAGGTCAGGATATCATCAGATAGGAATCAGAGTGGATGACATGAGTTGTAAGGTCACTATGAGTTCATATTTATGTCATTTAGACTGATTGATGCATCAACAATGTTTATGGACTTGATGAACAGAGTGCTCAGGTCGTGTACTCATGAGTTGTGGAAAGTTTGTTGATAACATCTCAATGTAATTTAGAGAATGGTCAATAGCATGGACAACATGTTCACTAAGCCCTAGGATTGCTGAAGCAACAATAATTGTGTGCCAAGTTTAGCAAGAGTGAGTTTGGGGTTGATTAAAGTGTCTTCTTGAGGTTATGATATATCTACTGAGCATGTGGTGTGAATCTAAATAAGTTAAGATGCACTGAAGTAGGAGCAGCCCCGGACACTGAATGAGATCTGAACCTTCTTAAGCCTAGAAAGACACTACAATAAGTCCATTTAGAATGTCAGCAATGTTTCTTTACCCCTAACGAGGTTGACTATGAAAGGTGTTCCTTTATGTATGGCATGACAAGTGTCAGTATTCTATTCAGTTGTTGAGGAGAAGGGTACACCGTCTTCTGAGATGCTTCAAAGAATATGATTTCTCTTGATTCATGATAACTTAGGAAGGAAAAGGAGGATGTGGAAGTTGATGCACTAAATAAGAAGTTATCTTCATTAGCAATTGCAGAAAATATATAGTTATGCTCTTCAACGTATCACAAAATGGAAGATGTTAGCATTGCTTCGACAGAAGGATGTATAGTAGGAAGTACCTCCATGGTCATGATTGTTGACACAACCATAAGTCGGACCAACACCACTATAGTAGATTAAAGGTATACAAATGGATGTTATCATAATGCAGGGCATCAGATCACAATAGCACAGTGGGAAACATGATGGCTTCCATAGGTTAGGTGAAAAGACATTATGCATTCACCAGAGTTTAATGAAGTATGCTTAATGACAACAGTCACTAGAGGAGCATAGACATGACAATTATTGAAGTTGCATATGGTAAGAGATACAAGACACTTTTTGTTGGATAGAAACAATCAAGGTATCAGCATTTTGAGTGATGTGTTAGTATAATAGACTACAATTTAGGATTACATATAGAATTCCAAGTCAGAAGTTACCATCAGAGTTGCATAGAATTTCTGTGTTCCATATTGATGAAGTGTCACCCAAGTATAGGACAAGTGATACAGATAATGGAGATAGAGTTGGATGAGGATGTTTTCTTTTGTGGGGGCTTCTATGTTAACCCAAGATGACAAATACATGAGTTGAGGGAGAAAATATGACTTCTAGAGAGTGTTGTGAAATCACCATGGGATGTAAGTAACCATGCAGAGGTTAGTGGATGAGGTGCATAGGAGGTACCCATCTTTGTTGCCTTGAATTTTGGGGGTGAAATCCCTATTAGAGATTTATAGTTGTAAGACCCCTAACCTTGATTTTAGGTGGAACATGCTTGCTTAACTTGATTGTATTATTAAAACCTTAATTAAACTATAATTAGTGCTTTTATATCATTTGCCAAAGTTAAGTTTCAAGTTTGGTCCAATTTGGACACCATTTGAGCAAGTTATGCACTTATATGCTTGTTTTGGACTTTTATGAAATTTACTTATGTCTAGGATTTTTCTTGTAATTTGTCACATGTTTGATGTGCCTCACATTTTTTCATATCATTATTTTGATATTTGTGACATGGATGCCTTGTTACACCTTGGTTTTTGTGGTGACATCTACCTAGGGTTGATCTTAGGGTTTCCTCTCATGGATGGGCTACCTAGAGTGCTAGAACTCGATGGTTCTTCTTGTGAGTTGGGATTTGATAGCTTTCTTGGTGTGTGGGGATCCAATGTTGGTCCCTCAAGGTGTGAGGATCGATGGTTTTCCCTCTTGAAGATCCTTGGATCGATGGTTCACCAAGAGAGGTGCTAAACTGATGGTGATGCTAGGGTTTTCACCCTTGTGACCAAGGGGTCAAGATCTAATGGTCATCCTATTTTTGGAAGTCAATGGCTGACATGGTAGTCAAGATTCAATGGTCCTCCTGACTCTCACAATTGATGGACCTACTGGTTTGCATGGATTTGATGCTTTTGAGCATGGATTCATGGAAAACTTGGCTAGACATTTCAACCTTCTCTTCTCTCTCCCCCATAGTTTTTTATACCTCCCTCCTTGCATGAAAACGAGCTCTATACACACATAGCTCACCCTATATTCTTCCTTTTTGCTTGGATCTCATCCCTATTGTTCCATGGTGGAAAAGGTGCCAAGGTAGAAGAAGCTTGACCAATCTACTTGCATGTGCACCTAGGGTTCAAAATTACCCTCTCTTCAAGCTTGTGGAGCTTCCTTAGCTTGTTCTTGACTATATCAAGTAAGGTCCTCCTCTTTCCCTTCATTTTCCTTGCTTTCTTACATTCCTATGTCTTCTTCTTAGTTGGATCCATGGTGGAGCTTGAGCTAGAGGTTGAATATGCCTTCTTTCTTGCTTCCTTGACCTAGGATTTGCTTATTTTTGGAGAAGGAGCTGGCTTGGCCGAGAGGAGTACTCAAGCTAGGGTTTCTTCCTTCTTTATTGAGATGCCTTATTGTTCATTCTTGAGGTGAGTTATATAACTTTCTCCAAGTTTATTTCTTACTCATACCTTGCATGCACAAGATCTTGCTCTAAAACAAAGTTAAGTAGAAAGATATTATCTTTGCCTAGAGTTTGTGCTTATATGGTAGTTCTTGAGTATTTATCTTCATGGATGAACCCTAAACCTTGTGCACTATCCTTCTTTGGTATTTGAAGTTCTGGACCTTGCATGAACGTGGAAAACCATGGGATTTGTTCACTCAAACGATGGTTCTTTCTTAGGGTTTTGAGCTAATTTTCCTTCCTTGTGATGCCACCCAATAGTTTGGTTTTTGGTGTTGTTTTGGTTGACCTTCATGTGCCAATCTATGATCTATACATAGCTTCTGTTTGGACCTTCTTATTCATGAGAAATAACATTTTTAATGCTCCCTCATATGGTGCAAGTTGGCAGTTTATGCTCTTTGATTCTAGGGTTTCCTGTGGGTGACAAACAATGGCTTTCCCCTAGTGCTTGAACTGACTGATTTCTACCTTGTTCATGATCTGATGGTTGGGCCCCTTATGCCAATGTATGGTGGGCACCTTAGTTTCTATTTGTACTTTCTTTTGTGCTTCAAACCAATGGCTATGTTTCCTCTCATGTTTGATGGTTTTAATGCTCTCTCAAGTGGCTAAATCAATGGTATTAAGTCCTAAACAAACAATGGTTATTGTGGTCTCTCAGACAATGTTTTTGCTGATCTATTTTTTCACCTAGTGATGACACTCGGTGGATTTACTAGGTCAACAGTAGATGGTGACATTGGATCAAGAATCAATGGTGTCACTGACCCTTGGTCGATGGTTCTCAACCAATGGGTTCACTGGTTGCTAGATCGATGGTTTCCTTGATGTCAACATCTGATGGAGGCATTATTGTCTACAACTGATGGTGGACTTGTTCTCTACAATCGATGATACTTCTAAAGTCAGAAAATGATGGTCCTTTTAGGTGTATAACATTATGGTTTCTCATGATCCAATGGTGGTGATTAATGCATATGATTCAATGGTTTTATTTTCCTTGAACGTGATAGTCTTATGTGTGGTTTATGATTAAATGGTTTGTACTTGTTGCACCTGATCTAATGGTTTGAATCTGATGATCTATAATCGATGGTTTTAAGTCCATAAGTTTATAGTCTTAGCTTTTCTCTCAAGTTAACACAATTTGATGGTCTTTCCTATCTAAGATCTTATGGTTTGATTTTATGGAAATCGATGGTTCGTTGAGCCCTAAATTTTGATGGTTTTGTATGAGGTTACAATCTAATGGTTACACCTTGAGTTATCTATGAATCCATACTTGAGCATAGTATGTCATTTGATGGCAATGATTTACTTTGTGTGTCTACAATTTGATGGAGATTCTATGTGTGAAAGATGTGCTTTGGCCTAAGTAATTGTATGAACCTATGGTTTAGTTTGAGGTTTTGATTTATAACATCGCTTCCTCCTATCTTCTGAACTTAACTTAATGCAATTAAGGAATAATGGTTAATAATACTTAGCTTCCTTGTATGATATGATGAAGGAATGTCCTCTCTAATGTTTATTGTAACCCTAATATGTTAACTAGTGGTTATCATATCCCTTATGATTGATGTTTTCTTATTCTATACATGTGTATTACAAGCATGATGATGCATGTTGGAACTTCTTCAAGGTGTTGAAAGATAATGATGATCATGCAGGAAATGATGTTATGGTCTTAATGACCTTTGGTCATGTCTTGATACCTTATGCAGGTGTAATCCTATTTATGTCAATAAGGGTTGGTACCCTAGAATAATGTGATAAGGATTTATATCTTGTGATGGTGTGATGACAAGTATAGTCTCATGAATGGCAATGAAATAGCACCATGGGTGTTTTGATTGGAAATATGTCTCATACATTTTATATCTTCCAGATTTGTTATACATATATGCTTGTTAGAGATGATTAGGGTTTGTACATCTACTGGTTTGATGCAACCTTAATTCACCCAATTGGCATTAACTAATCAAGTGAAACCCTAATCATGTAATGCCTTGTACCGTAAAGCCAGTCTAGTGTCAGGACTTGCTGGGTGGCAGAATGAGTATTCCTAAGGGAAGCTCAAAGTCACATATTGTTGAGTATGTGTAGGTGCAAGGAGTGTACATCCTTGACATCCTGATTCCAAGGTTATGGAGGATGGATGCGGTCATGCTTCAGATTGAGAGTTGTTGAGTTCCTATCTCGGATATTTGTAAGTGATGTGATTGAGGATAGTTGCAATTGTACCTCAGATGATAGGGTTTTGAATACCTTAGTTTTGAGTGTTGTGACCTTTATACCAAGGATAGGATGGCATTTAGTCTTGACTATATGTCATTGTAGGCAGATTAACTGTTATGTCACTGCATTTCACTGGTACTATGAGGGTGGGAGATCTTAGGATATTGGGTCTCGTAGATCTTATACAAAATTGAATAGCACTTTGCAAGGGTCAGTTGGAGTCTGAGTGCAATACTTCAAACTACCTAGACTTAATAGAAGATGTAATACATCCATGTAGCATATCTATTAGGGTTATACACAATGCTTCACATTGAATGATAACCCTTGTATTGCTCCTTTTACATATAAATGATGTATAGTGCAATAAGAGAAAGTAATCTTTCTTATGCTATTACATATACTGACACTGCTCGTTAGGTTTATGTTGTTAGTTACCTCATGATGTTATATATGATTTACTTTTAGTTGTACATACATTGTTAGCCATGTTGATGATGTTAGCTATGTTATGATGTTAGTGAGACTTATGATGATAGTTTTTACCGCTCCTTTATGTACCTTGTAAATCATGCCTTTTTCTATGCCTATCTGTTTAACATGCATAATCTGCTTGAACTATTTAATTAATTAACTTATTGTAATCAATAAGCATTGTGGAGAGGTATTTCTCACTGGGACATGAGTCTTACCTCATGGGTCACCACATATTTTTAGGTGATCATTAGAAACTGTAGCATACCTATGGAAGTAAGGAGGAGCTATGGTGATGGACCTTACTGAATGTTTTTAGATGTTTAGTGTGCCCTATAGTTGTCCTTGTACTCTCATGTCTGGGCTGTAAAGTTTGTATATGATATTTCAACCGACTCGAGTTGTTGATAGTATCCTGATGCTTATACATGTAGTAATTGTGAATAATGTTCTTCTATGTATATGTTGTGGTTGAGGCCACGAAGCAGCTGTAAAAGATACTTGGCATGATATATGAATATGAGCAAGATATTGGGCTTTTATGTAAATGTTCTTGGACATGTTTGGAATATTTAATCGGTTTTAATTATCCTTTTTCTAGTATGTGGTTAACTAGTGATCAATTGTGTTTTGAGTTTTAAGTAGTCTCGTTTAGCATGATGGGTTCTCATATAAGCAATCTCAATAGTATTCTTTGGTTCAAGAACATAGACCAAATGCAAAGAGGATGAGTACTTCATGCCTCATATTCAATGTGGATATCTGTGACAAAGAAAATATGTGGTCCTGGTAACTTAGGTCAATGAACGTTGTTGTCAACTTATTCCGATGACTTGGGTAGCAATGACTTACTACTAGATACTGCTCTTTTCTTGTGAGGCCTATGACATCACTTCCAACATGATATGGAACCTATGGAGTAATACTCATGAGGATGCTCAAGAAAAAATAAGTGCACACTCAAGAAAATGATTAGAATGGTTCTTAATTATGCAATGGTTGATTTCCTACCTATATAATTGACAAGATAAGCTAATCAGTTGGTTGGATGGTTAAGAATAATTGATTTAATGATTTTCAATCAATAAATTGGATACCATTTGGGAAAATGACCAAATGGTCAATGGTATAGCCCACTGGCTAATTGGAAACAAGTAGGAAGTGTCACAAAACTATTTATTGCCAGAATCCAAACTTCAAATGAATAGAAACTCAACGACGAATGTACCCGGGCATCCATTCCTAGAATGGAGCACATTCACATAATGCATGAATAAATAAAATAAGAACATTATAATAAGAAACCATAAGGTATAAACAACAAGGGTCTATGCATAGAAGAAACTCAACTTAGTACCTATCATCAACATCATAACCCTTTTAGAATTACATCATAAAATATTGCATTTGTATTTCATGATAGTTTGATTAAGATATGTGAACTGAACATGAAGTAATGCAAGCACAATCATGGTAATTTTTGTCATAGTGTACTTGTTACCTAAAATCATAAAATGAGTACACATCGGCACGACTATTATTGAGTATGTTGTGCCAATATATAAAATTGTAGTCTTAAGAAAAATATTTTCTTAGCTGAAACGTAATTTGATAACAAGGAAGAAACTAACAACATTAAAAAAATTCCTTTTTACATGAAAATGTATTTAAGTACAACTCCATTACATCAACAATCATCATAAGTCCTTTGACCATCTTCCCGGAGGAAGGGGTTCGTGAATGACATTTAAGACAAAGCTAACTATGTACTTTTCTTCAATGTGAGGTACTAGATAAAAGTCAAGAGTTAATCAAATTTGTAATGGACCTCAAGACCATCGAAAAGATCTAGTCATTCTATCGATGTGGTGTGGCCTTGCTTGATAAATCAAGTAGGTACGTACAACCTTGTGTCCTTACCCTGAGAATACACACAACTACATAAGGTTGTATAATGGATATGTATGGTTACTTTTCAGGGATTTTCCAACATATAACAAGCAAAGTAAAAGTAGTAATCATAGGGAAGATGCATCTCAGACAAGTACATATATCCAAGAACATTTAGACATATTATTACAAGTAAGTTCGATACCACACTTCTAACCAATAGGAGGACAAAAGCATACCTTGGTATGAGAGAACTAGATTAACAACTTGATTAGAGATTCTTGACTGGATCTTGGCAAACAAGTCAACATAGTGATCATTAGATTACAATCAAGTTTGATTTGATGAACATCAGCAAAATTTAGTCATCTTAATCATATTCATCAAGGTTGGATGTTTCACCTATGTCCATGTTCCATTTTCTCAAATATTGATTTCAAAATAACAAATAGTGCATGCAAGGTCATTATCATATTCGATATTACATCATATATTCATTCCTAACTTAGGGCGAGAAACATTACAACTAGATTAGGGATCTTAAGATTGGGGTTTTATTATTCAAGTAGGGAAATCATAAGATTTAATTAAGATATCTGAATCGGACATAAAGTAGTCAAATTAAATCATTTTAGTCATTTTCATGCAATATAACCAATATGGGAGTACAATAAGATCCACTTTGGTTTTATTCCACAAGCATCTCGAATTTTTCTTTATTTGAAGTTGTAATTTAGAATGGATCATCATTAGGCAAGATTTTTGCAAGACTAAACACATAATCATCATATCTTCAAAAAAAGGATACATAATCATCATTATCTATATTAGATCATATTTCATGCCACATCTAGGTCACATAGACAAAATAGTGCATAAGAATGATCCATATGAAGTTACATTGCACCCAAAATTTTTGATTTGGTGTCCACAAAGTAGCTTTGAACATTATTGATCAACATTAGCATAATGATTTATATATATGACCATGGAAGTCCATAAAGTCACATTTAATGGTACCTTCCACATAATAAAGTCATCAATAGAGATAAGTATGATCAAGTTCAATAATTGGTTAAAAGATAGAACAAGTTATTGATTTAGAGAAATAATGGAGATTTGAAAGTAGATTAGATCATATTTGACCAACAAATTGGTGATCTTAGCATAAAAGTATATTTTAATATGCATTCAGTGTCAAATATCATATTTTGGGGGCACCAAATATTGTTAATGATACTTATAGAATATATTGGAGTCATTATTTGATGATGATTTGACATAAAAAAGCATTAAGTACATAAAAGAGATCAAAATTGAGATTTCTAGATAGATTACTTAGATATACATGTATAAATAGGTCATGAAAGTACTTTTAATGGATATATCTCATTTCTCTAAGAAAAATGCCTATATTACATGTTAGATTTGGCCCATAGATCGATTTTATATCATTTTTACAAAGTTTATTTTATATCCATTGATCTGGATCGTTGGATTTTGATCTAAAGGTTGGGAAAGGGGGTGCCTTCTCCTCTTGGGATTATTGGGCTCTAGCTTGGCCAGACACTCACCCCTGTCCAATGCTGACCCGACTCATGAGAGGGAGGGACAAGGGGGAAACCCGTCGCCACATCTAGGTCACACATGACCTGAGTTAATTTGACAACCTCCATGCCCTTCTTCCCCAACGATCGTGCAACTGGAGAAGCAGATTCATGGAGGTAAGCTCACCGGAGATAATAAGGGGAGCAAGAAAGAGAGCCCCAAACAACTAGAAAATAATTCATCATGAGTACACAATCATGGTGATGTTATTGGCCATCTTGGTTGGGCACATGGGACTACAATGGTGAGATATGTAGAGGTGGCCATGACGGTGACACCGACCACAGGGAGGAAGAAGAAGGAGAAAAGATGAGTGTTGTGGGGCACTAACCACTATAGAAATAAATGGAAATGATAGAGAAGTGGTGAATTTAATGAAAGTGGTGGCTTGGCATGATACATGACCTAGCATGACCCAACATGGGCAGTATGGGTGGCCGTCATGCCCCTAGGCAACTAGGGTAGAAGATAAATAAAGGGCCGTCAAATCAAGTCCAAACATGTGACTCTTTTATTCAAGCCATCCCTTTTGTTGAGAGAGTGGGATATGGATCGCCAACTTGGATAATTCAATTTATAAAGGAACTTTTGAGTTTGTGTTGTTTGGTAATTTTGTAAAATTCATAACTTTCAAACTGTAACTCCAATTGAGGTGAAATTTTCACCATTAGTTCACAAATCTATTATTATTTATATAGGAAAGAATAGAACCAATATGATGATCTTTAGTGGTCTCTGTAGTTGAGTTTTATATTCAAAAGTGGAAATTATACACTGAACTTTAGACAATTAAGCTCATTGTAAGTGGCAGTTTGGCATGATACATGACCTAGCATGGCCTAACATGGGTTGTATGGGTGGCCTCCATGCCCTTAGACAACTAGGATAGAAGATAAAGAAGTGGCCATATAATCAAGGCCAAACATGTGACTCCTTGATTCAAGCTGTCCCTTTGGTCGAGAGAGTGGGATATGGATCACCAACGTATATAATTCAAATTATAAAGGAACTTTTGAGTTTGTTTTGTTTGGTAATTTAGTAAAATTCATAACTTTCCAACTCTAACTCTAATTAAGGTGAAATTTTCACCATTTGTTCAAAATTTTGTTATTCTTGCTATAGGAAATATTGGAACCAATACTACGATCTTTAGTGGTCTTAGTAGTTAAGTTTCACATTCAAAAGTGAAAATTATACACTCAACTTTAGACAATTAAGCTCAATGTAATAATTAATCAAATACAATTCACTAGTTAAAAACTATATGACTCAAATTAAACTCAATCTATGGTGAGGTAGGTTTCTAATACCATTGAACACATTATGAGTGAATATGTGTATAATTGGAAGAGAGATAAAATATAGGTTGTTACAGTAAGCAACAAGGAAAAATTTGACATGTTTGATTTGAAATCAAGGTGGTCAATCAGATCAAACTTGAATGGACAATCAGTCAATTGGATATACCAAGAACTCGACATGGTAGATAATAAGTTGTTTTTAAGTATGTCCACATTTTCTTGATTTGAGTGTCTATTTTGAGTTGCGATTAGGGACGTGATTGGATTTTAAAAATCCAATCCAATCATTCCTATATAAAAGGTGAACATCAAAGGAATGACATGCACTTGACATACATTAAGTTTTCTAAGAGTTATTCCTCTTATAGAGAGAAAACTCATCCCTAGGAAAACAACCTAGAATAGGATTTGGCTTCCTCTTGGCGACCAAGGTGGTGCACCAAGAACTCCCACATCCATGTGATTGACGTAGTGATTGAGGCCCTTGTGCAGAGGCTTGAGGACAAGCAACTTCTCCAAGGAGAAGACAAGGTGTTGATATAAGGGCAAGGTAGCAGCAATAACAACTTCAAAGTTGAATCCAAAAGTGAGAGTTATATACTAACATAAGATGTGTCTAGTTGTTGGAAAACTAGTATGCATAGAGATATATTCAATATCTATTCTATGTCTTCAATATAGCTATGTTTATGGATATGATGGATCCATTGGATAAGAGTTTTGTTGAGATTTTTTTATTTCCATTGCGCCCCTTCCCCCAAAATACTATAGAATGTTCAATAATAAGTTTGAAATATATAGCATAATTGTTTCGTCATGGTGTACTATTTCCTGAATTATCCAATTGTAATATTTTGTTGGCAACTTTGTTTTATACTATATTTGTTGATATTAATCCCAACATTTTAACATATGTTTGGCATATTAAGAATAAATCTTCCTTATTTGTGCCTCATTTAGCGTCTATGTATACATTCGACCTCTTGTTTCTTCTATGTAGCACTTCTTTCTACCATTTAGCACCTATTTTATATTATTATTGCCTAATCCACCTTGTCATGTACATACATGGGTAGTATTTTTTTCACCTCATTTTACTTTTCTCAATGCCACATTTATGCATATTCGCATCTAGTTCATACTGTTTGACACCTACTAAGTGGCAATTGTGCCTACTTAGAGCAATTTGTGCTTGTTACAGGTGTATTGATCCTAGCTACACTGATTAAATGTGTTGACTCGTTTATATTAATGTTGCCTCTTTTAAGCAATTTAGCACCTATCAACGCCTCAATTTTGTAGGGCTCTGGGGAAAGGGGACTCAACAGAAATACTTTTTTTTCCAGAAAACTCTTTAGACCATGAATACCAAATCTCCATAAAATGTCACTTTATTAATGACCCAGAAGGTATGTCTAATATACCCTATCACACACTAGTTGTATAATAATTAGGCATATCTTATGTGAGTGTAGAACTTGCACCTTTGGATCCAAACATCAATCAGTTGTTGTTGCCTTGTAGTAGTAGAAACACCTTGTCTTCTCCATGAAGAGGTTGCTTATTCTCAAGACTTTGTCCAAGGTCCTTAGCCTCTATTTCATCCACATGGATGAAAAAAAAATTGGTTCACCACCTTGGTTGCCAATAAGAAGAAAAAATCAGACTTGCTTACGTGCTAGCATTGCTAGCTCTCCTTCTCATCCTATTGAGGGCTATTTTCCTTGGGGTGAGTTTTTCTCTCTCCAAGAGAAAGAACTCTTAGAAACTTTCATCTCAATGTGTGTCCCACTCTTGGACATCCACCCCTATATGTAGGAGATTCATGGGCTTGGATTTCCCAAAAATCCAATCATGTTCCTAATTGCAACTCAAAAAAGAATCAAACTAGAGAATGCTACCAGAAATGGCAGTTTCCTTGTTTATGAACCAATGCACCACTTGGGACTAGTTTGGTTAAGCGGTAGACTAGTAGCTTTCCATGTTGCCCAATTTGGGAGTCTTTATTCAATTCAAATTGACCAATTCAATTCCAAATTTAATATATTACATATTCCTTGTTTATTTCTAACTTTGATCCACTCAATCGAGTGGATTATCTAGTCAAGCGACTTTCTAGTTTCCCAAACTGGTGCTCAATTGTTTGATTCACAATCAATTTATCCATTTTCTAGATCACCCAATTAACTAATTGACTTTCCCAATTAACCAATGGAATGTGAAATTAGCATGTATGGTTCAAAACTATTCTAATATATGTATATGTGTATATACATATACATATATATACATATATATGTATATGTATATGTATAAATAAATATATATATATATATATATATATAATTTCATTGCAAGCTTCAATTCCCTTGTACATCACTATATGTGTGACCTTGTAGTCTCTACATTAAGATGGTCATGGTGCTCATAACCTCACAAGCAAAGATAGACAACAATACATCATTGCCACCCAAGTAATAGGAATAATTTGAGTACAACTTTAACTTGTAAGTGACTGATGTTACCTTAATTGTATAACACTTTGTCACATATATCTAGATTGGAACTGAGGCGTAAAGGTGTCATCTTCTTAACATTCAATGTACCTTTCTTAAACTAAAGAAGACCATTGAGATTGTTGAATTAGCATCATATATTGACTCACATGAGCATGACCATGCATTTCATAGACTCAATTATCAACTTGACAGGATATCACTCCAATGGAGTGAAATATTCCATCTACATCACTCACTATCCATAAGTGTCATAGTGCACCCAATCACTACCTATATGTTATATGTTATTTTAATTCGTGTTGAGTTGTGTTGAAGTACACAAAAGAACAAGTGATTGATATAGTGACGTCAGGTCTAAGGATCATACTCACCATTGTTACATTGAGATATGATTATGACTGCCTTTGTAAGACCCCTGGCCTGTTTTTTGGGAAACCCTATTTGTTTGCTTGATTAAGTGCTTAGAACCTTGCTCTAATCCTTTGGGATGCTTTTAGATCTTGAGGAAAGCTTAAGTTTCCAATTTGAGCTTATTTGAATGATGTTTGTGCTTTATGTGCTTATTTTGGTTCAAATTGCAATTTACCCAATTGTGAGGGTATTTGCAATTTTCCATGCCTATTGTGTACCTTATATTTCTTGGCTTCATGATAAAGAGTTTGATTCTTTAGGGCTCCTTGGTTGACCCTTGGATGAGTGGTGGCATCACTAGAGGTGATTAAAGTTTTTAAGGTTTTGCATGGTGTCAACCATGTGTGCATGGTTGAGTGTAGCAACCCTTGTCTCGACCTTGTGGTGTGTTTCTCAATCTATACACCTTCCTTAGGTGGTTTTGTTTTGACCGTGTTGGTCTTGGAGTAGTTGGGTCAGGAGAATTGTCTTCTTGTGGAGTGTCTCGACCTTGAGTATCTTGGTGACCTTTTGTCTCGACCAGGATGTATATGATGCTCTTGTTTCGACTTCCTAGAGGCATTGCAACTGAAACCAAGGTGTTGGTGACCCAGGTGGTCAAGACCCCACCAAGTTTATATCACCATGTTGTGCATGCATGCATATAGTGGTTTCATGTGTGTTTCTTGGGTGGACAAGTGTTCCTTTGGTGCCTTTAGGTGTTGACACCTTATCTCCACCCTACTTCTCTCCTCCTCAAGCATATAAACCCTCTTATCTCAATTCAAGTAACCCTTTTCGATCCTCTTCCTTCTCCTTCCTTGATTTCTCATCCTTGGAGCCTTCAGGATCTAGAGGGACTAATCCTTGGAGTTTTGGTGATCGAAATCCCTTGCATGTGGTGACTTTTGGTCATCTTCAACATAGGTAAGTGTTTGCCTTTCTTTGGTGGCATTTTCCTTTGATCTTCTAGCCTTTATCCTTCTCTTTTATTGGCCCTATACCATGGATCATCCGTGGTGGTAGTTTTGGAGAGAAAGTCCTCATCATAAGGGTCATAGACCAAATGTTGACAAGGTGGTACCCAAGTGAGAGGAAGTTTCTTCTCTCTTTCTTTCTTCTTCTTTTGGTTCGGCCTTGGGTTTCTTACCCTCTTTTCTTGAGCTATATTTGACCTTGGTATCTTATTCTTCTTGAGGTGATCTTGTGTCCGAAAGTGGAGCCTTTGGTGGAGCATCATCATCATCCTTGGTGATTGTGTGCTTGGAGCTAGTGATCCTTGGAGTTGATCTTCTTTAAGGCGGGTTATATAACACTCTACCCTCTCTATTATAACACTTTTATTTACATGTAGGTTGTTGTTTCTCTCTCTAAAACGTGCACTTAACATGATACTATATAATACCATGCATTATAACTTGAATGATGGTGGTTATCATGGTTGGTTTGCTTAGAATTTGAAACCCTAATGTAAGGTACCAGATTTTAGAGATGGTTGTGATGTTGCTTTAGTTTTAGTCAAGGCAATGTGTCTTGTGGTGATCGAAAGACATATCCTTGTATAGGTCTAGACCCTACTTCTATTTTATTCGATATGCTTTCCTTTGGAGGTGGTCGAGTCATGTTTATGGTTGAGATCGAGACATGTGTTTTGAGCTTGGTTGAAACTCTAATCTATGTGGTGGTCGAGACACCCGATGTGACACAGTCGAGACACCTAGTCTGGTTTTGGTCGAGACACCTTGCATAAAGGTGGTTGGGACTTTGCTACAGGGTGGTCGGGACACTTGTTTCATGAAGTGGTCATGACACCTATGTGTTGGATGGTCAAGACACATACATGAACATATAGTCAACACAAGTGTATGAGTAAGAAATTGTAATGATTCATGTATAGTGTTGCTTGAATGATTGGTTGGTTAACCCTAATCATGTTTCCTAACCATTATATGTTCCAAGAAAGTGGGAGGTGGTGTACCTATAGTTTGGTGATTGAATGTAACTATAAAACCCTAATCGTCTATACATGTAATACTAACCCTAATGTTGGGAAATATGATGTTATTGCTTGTCTCACTTGGAGTGGTCACTATAATGTGATGTTTTCTCTCTCTTGTTCATGAATCCCTAACCTTGCAAGTGAAATGAATGCCATGGATTGTGTATGTTGTGGTGATAATTATATGATATGGGGAGATGGCTATGAGCCCTGATGACATATGATGAGATCGCACTGATGTGATGAGTCCTATGACATGGTGGAGGGTTGATGACTATTATGAGGTGATATCCCCTAATGATATGATTGAGGGATTGATATTTCCCAAGGATATGGCATTGGTAATGGCCTTGTGAATGGCAGTGCTACAAGTATCATGTGTCGATGATGTGACTAGTTCAAACCTTATATGTTTTATATCTTCTAGAGTTACACTATAGCCTTATTCTTTAATGTTTATTTTGAATTTATATGTTGTAACTTGATTGATTCTAAAAGACACTTAATTAGTATAACTAATAAAGTGAAACTCTAATCATTTAGATGCCATGTGTCATTATTCCATTCCAATGTCAGTCTTAGTGCTGGATGGTGAAATGAGTTATTCCTTAGGAAACTCAGAGAACATTTTTTTGAATATGTGGGGGTGCAAGTCAAGTATCTCATTGCGTCCAGGATTACGTGTTGTGTGAGATGGCCATGTGTGAGTTGATCTCCTTATGATATGTGATAGACAACAGTGTAACTGCATGTGATGCCTCTTTTTAGAGCGGTCATGCATGAGCCTGTTCTTCTAGTGTTGTACATGTGCCGAGGTGGGCTAGATGTTGTTATACATATGGATGGCCATGCGTGAGCCAACCTTCAGCTTTACTATATGCCATTGTTACAGTTGACTGATATGTCTCTACGATGTTTTCTCTTGTGCTGATCAAGAGGTGTTGGGGAGGTCATGGATTTTAGCTCTTCCATTGACCTTGTATGGCACCCAGTTTGACTTAGCAGTGGTCGGTTGGATTTGGGTGGCACAACTCAAATACTCATGGTGATAATAAAAGACGTAGCACAGCCGTGTAGTGTACTTTTCTAGGGCCAAATACGAATAACATTGGATGATCCCCTTGCCTTAATCTTTGAACTGATTTCTTGAATTATAAGACGGTAAGAGAAGTCAATTGTTATACATGTTCTTCATATTCCTTCTTAGAATATTAATTGTTCTACTTCTCAGTGATAACTTCTTAGTTGCCTAATCCACTTTATCTGTTGGATACATATCATTTAGTTGAATCTGCTCAACATGCTAAGTGCCTTTATCTACCTGCTTAGTAATATGTGCTTGAATAGCTGTCGACAGAGAGTTATATCTCTCATTGGGATGTTTAGTCTCACCCCATGGGTTATCACATCTTTTAGGTGGTTGTGTACAAAAAGATAGAGGTTGTGCAGTTGAGGAAGAGTAGCAACAACAACAATAGTTGATAAGGTTGGATGTGTTGCTAGTCTTTCAGTGATAAGGGCCTAGATGTCATCCTTGTACACTTAGGCCTTTGGGGTTGTTCTCGATGTGTTTTGTGGATACATTATTGATATGAGGTTTTGGGCTTGTGAGGTATGTATGTAAGATATGGCATGTGTATAAGTATATATGCATAGCAGTTATCTCATGTAACAGGTTGATGGTAGAAATGTTTGAGAACTATGATGTAAGCACCATGATATATGTTATGTGATACAGGTGGCATTGTTGTGGACCCATATGTAACAAGTTATATGCTTATGGTGCTTTTATAAAATCAGTTTTTATTTCCTAAGGTTTTATGTAATCTGCATGCTTAGTTCTAATTCCGCATTTGGTTTTGAGTAATGCTAGGTGCATTGAGGCATCATAGTTTGGTATCATAGATTTAGGTTCACCTAATCTACAGGGACCTAGGACTAGGGTAAGAGTTTGTTATAATGTCCTCCAGTATGTCTTATAGTGACTTCTTCCTATGCAGAAGAAGAAGAAGAAGAAGAAGAAGAAGAAGAAGAATAGAAAAGATGTCTAGAGAACACGAAGAACGCTCTACAGAGAGCAGTGTTGTTGCACCCGAAGGTGGTGCAAGGGACCAGGTGGGAGAAGATTGAGCGCCTGAGGTACCCCATCTTGACCCGGCCATGGTGGAAAACCCTGCCTTTTAGTATTCATTTGTGCAGTTCATGGAAACGATGACGCACATGGTAGACAAAATGCCTCTACCACAGCCAAGGGCAGTTGTTCCCAGTGTTGAATCTCCAAGCTCTGGGAAGATCTTTGAGAGGTTGAGACGTGTTGGGGCTGTGGAGTATGTTGGTACGATAGATCCAACGGATGTTGATCTTTATTTTATGGAGTTGGAGAAGGCATTCAAGATCCTCAACATCCCTAAGGCTGATAAGGTGAAGCATGTTGTATATCTTTTGAAAGGGAGTGTTGGCCATTGGTGGGCCATTAAAAAGGGAAGAGGCATGGTGCTGCTATCAGTTGGGAGGAGTTCGTACATGAGTTCATCAGTCGGTACTTTCCTCAAACCTATCTGCATGAGAAGCTATCCTAGTTTGAGAGGATTCAGTAGGGGTCCATGTCGATCAATGAGTATGAAGTGAAGTTTATGGAGTTGTTGAGATTATGTCCTCACATGGCTGCTACAAATTAGGAAAGGATCAGACACCTTGAGAAGGGGTTGAGTTTGAAGTTGTCTATTCCAATGGCTGATTTGGAGAATCGTGAACAGTTTGCCATGTTTGTGGAATCGGTTCAAAGGATAGAGAGATCAGTGGCTGAGAAGTGTGAAAAGAGTGCCAAGAATAGGCCGACACAGTCGCAGGTGAGGCCTACATTGAGGCAGCAGATCAAACAGGCACAATAGGTGGATATTGTGATACATCAGATATGAGTAAAATTTTGCAGCAGGAAGCATGATGGCTTCCATGAGTCATAGGATGGAATAGTGTGTTATCATGGTAGAATTGTGGTTCCTGATTTTGATGATTTGAGGAGGGTGGTCTTGGAGGAATCTCACTCATCTATGTATGTTATGCACTCAAGTAGCACCAATATGTACAACAATCTGAAGGACTTGTATTGGTGGCATGGCTTGAAGTGTGATGTGACTGTGTTCGTGGCCAAGTGTGTAGTGTGTCACTAATTTAAAGCTTAACATCAGAATCCTATATGGACTTTACAACTGTTGCCTATACCTTAGTGGAAATGGGATCATGTTACGATGGGCTTTGTGGTTGGTCTTCCAAGGACAGCCAAAGGTCATGATTTTATTTGGGTTATCATTGATAGGTTGACCAAGTCAGAGCATTTCCTACATGTGAAGACAACGTATACAGAACATAAGTTTCCTTAGATATATGTTGATGAGATCATCTGCTTGCATGGTGTTCTAGCTACTATCCTATCAGATTGAGGCCCTTAATTTACAATTTGATTTTAGGAGTGATTGCACACAACTTTGGGAACATAGTTCAAATTTAGTATTTGATTCCATCCGTAGATAGATAGTCAGTCTGAGAGGACCATAGAGGTTTTGGAAAATCTTTTGAGAGCTTGTGTCTTGTAGTTTTTGGGTAGTTGGGATGTGCACCTCAGCTTGATAGAGTTTGATTATAATAACAGTTACCAGAGGAGGATCGACATGGCACCATATGAGGCATTGTATGGGAGATGTTGCATATCTCCATTGTGTTGGTGAAGGTTCTGTGGCATCACTGTGACATTGAGGAAGCCATGTGAGAGCTTGAGGAAAATATGTGTAGGAAGTACCCGTCTCTTTTCGCTTAGGATTTTGGGGGTGAAATCCTTGTTAGGGGTTTATGCCTTGTAAGACCCCTGACCTATGTTTTGTGATAACCCTATTTTTTTACTTTATTAAGTACTTAGAACCTTTCTCTAATCCTTTAGGATGCTTTAAGAGCTTGAGGAAAGCTTAAGTTTCTAGTTTGAGATTGTCTGGATGATGTTTGTGCTTTATGTGCTTATTTTGGGTCAAATTGTAATTTACCCAATTGTGAGGATTCTCTTGCAATTTGCCATGCCTAGTGTATACCTTCTCTTTCTTGGCTTCATGAGAGAGATTCTGATGCTTTGGGGCACCTTGGTTGAGCCTTAGATGAGTGGTGACATCACTAGAGGTGATTAGGGTTTCTAGGGTTTTGCTTGGTGTCGACCATGTGTGCATGGTTGAGTGTAGATACCCTTATCTTGACCTTGTGGTGTGTCTCAATTGAGACACCTTCCTTAGGTTGTTTTGTCTTGACCATGTTGGCCTTGGAGTGGTTGGGTCAGGAGAATTGTCTTCTTGTGGAGTGTCTCAACCTTGAGTATCTTGGTGACCTTTTGTCTCGACTAGGATGTATATGATGCTCTTGTTTTGACCTCCTTGAGGCATTACAACTGAAACCAAGGTGTTGGTGACCCAAGTGGTCAAGACCTCACTGAGGTTGTATCACCATATTGTGCATGCGTGCATATAGTGGTTTCATGTGTGTTTCTTGGGTGGACAAGTGTTCCTTTGGTGCCTTTAGGTGTTGGCACCTCATCTCCACCCTACTTCTCTCCTCCTCAAGTATATAAACCCTCTTATCTCCATGTAAGTGACCCTTTTTTATCCTCTTCCTTCTCCTTCCTTTCTTGCTCGTCCTTCAAGCCTAAAGGATCTATAGGGACTGATCCTTGGAGTTTTGGTGATCGTGATCCCTTACATGTGGTGACTTTTAGCCATCTTCAACCTAGGTAAGTGATTGCCTTTCTTTGGTGTCATTTTCCTTTGATATTCTACCTATATTCTTCTATTTTCTCAGCCCTAGACCATGGATCATCCATGGTGGTAGTTTTGGAGAGAAAGTCCTCATCATAAGGGTCATAGACCATATTTTGACAAGGTGGTACCCAAGTGAGAGGAAGTTTCTTCTCTCTTTCTTTCTTCTTCTTTTGGTTCGGCCTTGGGTTTCTTACCCTCTTTTCTTGAGCTATATTTGAACTTGGTATCTTATTCTTCTTGAGGTGATCTTGTGGCCAAAAGTGGAGCCTTTGGTGGAGCATCATCACCATCCTTGGTGATCATGTGCTTGGAGCTTGTGATCCTTGGAGTTGATCTTCCTTAAGGCGGGTTATATAACACTCTACCCTATCTATTATAGCACTTTTCTTTACATGCATGTTTTTATTTCTCTCTCTAAAACATGCCCTTAACACGCTACTAGATAATACCATGCATTAGAACTTGAATGATGGTGGTTATCATGCTTGGTTTGCTTAGAATCTGAAACCCTATTGTAAGGTACCCAGATTTTTGAGATGGTTGTGAAATGGTGGTTTTCTTCCTATATTTTGACCTTGTTTTTTATCACATGCATGGAGGTTAAGGTTATATTTTAGGATGTCTTGAATGTGAGTTTATCTCTCCTACATAATGTTTTCATGGTGAATTTCATAGTGCATTTTTTATGATTTTTTGTGACCGATTTTATGAGAAGTTTTCCCTCCTTGACGATGGTGGTTTCCTTCAATATTATCTTCTATTTTGGCCATGGAATTCTTCTATTTTGATCTTGGTTAATCACTATTTTGATGTAGGTATTTTTCCTTGGTGGTAGCTTGACCTTGGTGGTTGCTACACTTTAACTTTCCCTTGGTCAAGACACTTTGACATATGTGGTCTTGGTTGAGATGTTGCTTTAGTTTCGGTCAATACACCATGTCTTGTGGTGGTCAAGACACATGTCCTTGTGTAGGTCGAGACACCTACTTTTGTTTTGGTTGAGATGCTTTCATTTAGAGGTGGTTGATACATGTTTATGTTTGAGGTCAAGACATGTGTTTTGAGCTTGGTCGAAACCCTAATCTATGTGGTGGTCGGGACACCTGATGTGTCACGGTCGAGACACCTTGCATAAAGGTGGTTGAGACACTTTGATAGAGGGTGTTCGAGACACTTGTTTCATGAATTGGTTGATGTACATGTGTGTTGGATGTTCGAGACACATACATGAATGTATAATCAATACATGTGCATGAGTAAGCAAGTAATGATTCATGAATATTTTTGTTTGAATGATTGGTTGGTTAAGCCTAATAATGTTTCCTAACCCTTATATGTTCCAAGAAAGTGGGAGGTGATGTACCTAGGGTTTGGTTATTGAATGTAAATATAAAACCCTAATCGATCATACATGTAATCCTAACCCTAATGTTGGAAAATAGGATGTGCTTTCTTGTCTCACTTGGAGTGGTTTCCATAATGTGATGTTTTCTCTCTTTTGTTCATGAATCCCTAAACTTGCAGGTGAAATGAATCCCATGACTTGTGTATGTTGTGGTGATAATTATATGATACAGAGAGATTTCTATGAGCCCTAATGAGATATAATGAGATCGTATTGATGTGATGGGTCATATGACCTGGTAGATGCTCGATTCCTATTGTGAGGTCATATCCTCTATAGGAATTGATATTACCCAATGATGTGACATTGGTAATGACATTGTGAATGGAAGTGCTACAAGTATCATGTGGTGATGATGTGAATAGTTCACACCTTATATGTTTTATATCTTCTGGAGTTGCACTATACCCTTATTCTGTAGAGTTTGTTTTGGATTTATATGTTGTAACTTGATTGATGCTAAAAGACACTCAATTGGTATAACTAATAAAGTGAAACTCTAATCATTTTAGTGCCCTGTGCCATAGATCCATTCTAGTGTCAGTCTTAGTGCTGGTTGGTGAAACAAGTTATTCCTAAGGGAAACTCGAAGCACATATTTTGAATATGTCGGGGTGCAAGTCCAGTATATCCTTGTGTCCATAATTACAGGTTGTGTGAGATGACCATGTTTGAGCTGATCTCCTTATGGTATGTGATAGGCAGCAGTATAACTACATGTGATGCCTCTTTTTAGAACGGACATGCGTGAGCCTGTTCTTCTAGTGACATACCTATACCAAGGTGGGCTAGGTTTTGTTATATATATGGATGGACATGCATGAGCCAATCCTTCAACTTGACTATATGTCATTGTTGTAGTTGACTGATATGTCTCTGCGATATTTTCTCTTGTGCTGACTAATGGGTGTTGGGGAGGTCGTGGATTTTGGCTCTTCCATTGACCTTGTGTGGCACCAATTTTGACTTAGTAGTGATCTATTGGACTTGGGCGGTTGACTCAAATCCTCAGGGCGATAATGAAGGATGCAACACAGTCGTGTAGTGTAATTGTCTAGGGCCAAATATAAATAACATTGGATGATCCCTTGCCTTAATCTTTGTACTGATTTCTTTAATTATAAGATGGTAAGAGAAGTCAATTGTTATACATGTTCTTCATATTCCTTCTTAGAATATTAATTGTTCTACTTCTCAGTGATAACTGCTTAGTTGCCTAATCTGCTTTATCTGTTGGATACATATCGTTTAGTTGAATCTACTCAACATGCTAAGTACCTTTATCTACCAGTTTAGTTATCTGTGCTTGAACAGACATTAGCGGAGAGTTACATCTCTCGCCTGGACCTTTGGTCTCACCCTGTGGGTTTCCACATCTTTTAGGTGGTCGTGCATGAAAAGATAGAAGTCGTGCAGCTGAGAAAGAGTAGCAACAAGAGTAGTAGCTAATAAGGTTGGATGTGCTGCTAGTCTTTTGGTGATAATGTCCTAGATGTCATCCCTCTACACTCATGTCTTTGGGGTTGTTCTCGATGTCTTTTTTGGATAAGTTATCCATACGAGGTTTTGGGCTTGTGAGCCATGTATGTAAGACATGGCATGTGGATATGTATATATGCATAACAGTGATCTCATGTTACAAGTTGATGAGAAAAATGTTTGAGAACAGTGATGTAAGCACCATGATATATGTTATGTGATATATGTGACATTGTTGTGGACCCATATATAACCAGTTCTATGTTTATGGTTCTTTTGTGAAACCAGTTTTAATTTCCTATATTTTTTGGTAATCTGCATGCTTAGTTCTAATTCTGCGTTTTGTTTTGAGTAATCTCGTTTGTGGTGCGTTGGGGCGTCACAACCTTGACATGTCTTTCACGTGTCACTCTCACAATGTGTTATGACCGCATCTGGGCTTAATTGGTAAACTAGGGTTTACCTGGATGATTACATGCTTAATTGGATCGATCATTGCTTAAATCTAATTAATGATGATAATCCAATTATGATGTTTTAAACCTAATAAGAACTTTAAGTGTGCTTTTACTTTAGAAATTAGGGTTTGAGAAATATAACCGTAGTCGGTTGAAATTAGGGTTTTTACCCAACAAGCCAATGTTGGAGAGGAATGAGAGAGGTAAGCAAAGGAAAATGAAAATGGTATCTAGTCTTGGATAGCACGACTGTCGTGGGTAGCACGGCCGTGTTAGGTCGTTGGTGGCATGGACATGTTAAGCCACATGGCCGTTTTGGAAAGATTGAATGGTTAACCAAATTTTGTATCCAAATCTGATGAAACCAATGCACCACGGTCATAGGGAGGAAGCACGACCATGTTGTGTCCATCTTGTAATGGTCGTAGCACCTTGCACGGGCATTCTGGGGTATTTTCTCTTTAACTGACATTTCTGTAGAATTCTAGATAGCAGTGCGCTATTTGATTTTTTATTATTTATTGGTAACTCCAAATGATCTGAAACTTTTAAAAAAGATCTAAAATTTAATCATAAACAACATATACAATTTTCATAATTTTTGGAGGATCTTTTAGCTATTCAGTAGACGAATTACAGTAACATTTGTATGATAGAAAATTCAGCTAAAATAAGAGAAAGTATAGTGATGGGTCAATGTGCAATTGACCCAAGAAGATCAATTGCTCTATATGGTCAACCTAACACACTAGGAGCTCTCATAATTCATGATTCAATCTAGAGAAATGAAATGCTAGAGAGAGGGGGAGAGTTAGGTTTTGAGAGGAGAAAGAGGTGGAATTGTTGATCACTATGAAAAATATGGTCTTTAACTACAAAAAAATTGTAGCGAAAACCCCAAAATTTGTATCCAAAAGCTTTGTCTACAATTATCCTTACACTTATAATATATAGCTAATACCTGTGTAGCTAATTGTTTAGGCTACATTTTTCAAATTTGTAGTTAGTTATGCCTCTGGCTACAAATTCATATGTAACCGTAATTGTAGGTAAAAAATGTCCTTACACATAAACATGTAGTTTCCATTGTAGCCAAATGTATGACTACAATTCAATTTGTACCTATGATATGTAGGGAGAGATGATATTGGTTACAATTTGTATTTGTAGTTCATGTATAGCAAAAATTAGCACTTGATACACATGTAATTATAGCTAGTGTGTAGTGAAAGACACCATGTACTATACATACATATGTAGTGAGAGACATTATGTATCCAATCAGTCGCTTGCCAATATAGAGGGGTTTTAAATAAGAAAACAGATGAATGTTAATCAAGATCGAGTTGTGCTTACAATGTCAGCAATGATACTTTTATTTATATTTGAACAGTGAGTACACATGGGGAGGACATTAACCTGGCCCCTGTTTTACAATATGCTTGGAAAAAAGAAACATGTATACAATATCTTCTTCTGACTACATCTATCCACTGAAGACTACAAAGCACAATATAAAGAGGGCTCATCTCCCTTAGTTCATCCACCTAATTCATAGTGAGTTCAACAGCCCCATGAATCTCAGCTTTAGTGGTGAATCTTCCAATCCCAAACATGATCGAGGTATGTAGCATGTCCTCATCAACTCGCAGAGCTCTCAACACATAGGAGTGAGCACAAGAGTTGCAGCCTATCATGTTGGCAACTCATGTAGAGGTCCATGTATGGTTAGTTTGGTTGACAAATCACCTGGATCAAAACATATTTGCATTTCTTCTCATAATCGATATGTTCTGTACTTTTGTATGTTGTGGATCTCAAGCGCCATCAAGTTGATGGTAGCATCCACTTTGTGCGAACCACCATGGATACCTACAAAGAAACATATAAGTTTTGAGATATAGCTCACAAAAGAAACAAGCAAACATAGATTCTCCTACTCATAACTTACCTATTCCATAAGCTTTCTTCTCCGAGTGCATTTAAGAAAAGCTCCTACCTATACATGATGATCTCTATAGCACATAAAAATGTAGTTAAGGATAACACAAGTTGCACAACTCGGTAACTGAAAGTAGAGATAGCTCAAAGAGACTTGGAAAACATAATCAATGGCGTGGAAAAGCTTACACCTACCAGCAAAATTGAAATATTTGATTCAAGACTATAACAGCAGCTTCATGAGAGGAAGTAGTAGTCCACATCAACATCTTCAAGTCATAACAGTCTTCATAGAGGCTTTTGAGTTGATCACTCTGAATTAGCCAGTAGCTACTTCGTTTCCCCCTTGTAACCTTGTTCATAAGGATAGCAAATAAAGATAGAAGATAGATCAATAGCAGGGGTATTTGAGCCAAAATATAACACCTTAATTATGTATTTGATCACTTTGCTTGCAGCCTAGAAGTCAATCAATGAGGCTCTTTTCACTTATATCCCATCAAATTTTGGCATCATAGCTTTGGGCCTGAACCAATGGGTGAATGATCATAAACTTGTAATAAGCATGTTTGTTGGACTTAGTAATAAACCTTGCAACCAATGCATCCTCAGTAGTTTTGACAAATTAGGGAATTTGCTGCTGCATATGTTTAGTGTAGTGTTTAAAGAGGAGCCCTACTGAGTTCAAATTGGCTGCAGGTTTCTAATGAGATGCTTTCTATTCCTATCCATAGACATCATAACCTTTTTCAATTTACAAAGTATTATATCACAACATAAAAGATCAATACATATAAAGTATTAAGAAGAAAACCAATGTAGATCCTAGTATGCAATACTAGTTAAAATGATCGTAGTAGAGTTGACATGATAACAGTAACAAAATAGGCATGCAATTTATAACTATGTCATCCCAATGATAGTGTTCCTTTCCATTAATCTAGCACATATTAATCTTTTAGAAATTCTACTTAAGAATTTGGTAGTTTGAGAATATATCGTTGGCCATTGAAGTAGAAACATCAAAATCAAACTTATCATGTTCAAGGAGCAGGAAATATATTTGAAAATGTGCAAAACAAATATTTTAATAAGAAATCACTTGGGAGCAGGAAACATGCAGTTCCATTTTATAGATTGCACACCATTTTCTGCATTTCTCAGTGCAGCAGTTCCATTTCAACAGACTGCCCAATACACATCATTTTCTGCATTTCTCATTGCAGTAGTTTCATTTTAATAGACTATCGAAAACCCATCATGCTAACCAAGAGCCAAAGAACAACTGCTCATCTATCTATCAGGACAAATAGTAGACAGTAACAAATAGACATGTTCATCAGTAATTTTTTTTCATGAATACAAGGAAGATAATTTATAGATGGTTGTTTATAGGATACAATTGTATCTCTTGAAAGTGATTTGAACAAACTGACCAGAAAATCTAATGTAGTAGACAGCTTTAAACTGAAATTAGCAAATAGTGAATTCTTCGCTATCACTGTCTCTCCCAATTGCATCTGTTAGTTCTCTCAAGCTTGAATAAATAATTTCAGCTTGAGGATGAAACTGATCCTCTGCAATAAAAGAATGGACCATATTATTAACTTCAATCCAACTCCATCTTGGAACCTTACTGACTCCTCTATCCCTCATAGCCCTATGGACTGTAGCTCTACCTTCCCACAACTATAAGCCAGAATACATGTTGCATAACAGGACATATGTAGAGTGCTCCGCCGGTTGCAACATGAGCAACTTCTCAGCAATCTTGCTAGCCAATTCCACATCTCTGTGGACTCTACAAGCACTTAAGAGGGCTATCCATACCATGGCATCGGGTTCATACGACATTGAGTCAATTAACCTTGTAGCTTCAGCAATACGTCCAGCTCGGCCAAAGAGATCAACCCCACAAGCATAATGCTCCATCCTAAGGGGCATTCTATAAACTCTTTCCAAGTCCTCCATGATCCTTATTCCCTTCTCTACTAGACCAATATGACTGCAAGCAGATAGAATTCCCACAAAGGTTATGTGATATGGTGCTATTTGCAACTGTTGCATTTCTGAGAAAAGATCAAGAGCAATTCAACCTTTCCTATGATGTGCAAATGCAAAAATAATCAAGTTCCAAGTGACAGAGTTTCCCTTAAGAGACTCAAAATCCATGGAACACCGATATAAATAAGTCATAACTGAATCAAAGTGAAGAGGATAGGAACCTTAGTTAAAGCCAATCAAAAGATCAACAAAATAAAGCTCAAATTTTGTTCGACTCTACAACAAACTCAACCCGCAAAGTAAATATTAAAAATATTATGTCAGGTAGTTGGTCTTTGTAGAAAACTCCACCGATATATACCGTGCACTCTGCAACAAACTACTAACATGCATAACCAGTGAGTAAACTAAAGATATTAGATGCCACAATGGAATACTGACAGGAAGCATATGTCAAGGTCTGGGCTACCATAAGGCAGCCATGAATCTATGATTGTTAGGAATGATATAGTGGAAAAATGCAACTGAGCAAAAAGGAGGCAAAATTTATAAAAATCTGGTAGCTTCTAGTTAGATAGACAACACGCACTAACAAATGTTGAAAATCCAATATAAATCTAATTGTAATACAATAGGGGAAAATATGGATTGACTTACTCATATTGGAAAATAAACTTTCACAGAGAACCTTCCACAAGAACATTAACATTTGAGTTTAGTTAAAGAAGAAAGAAGATCTCACCTACAAAATTAGAGACAAGGACATAAGGATACACCTTATAAGCTTTGGCAACTAGGTGAATTTGCTATTCTAAATCAGCACCATAATTATTTCTCAATGTAGATACACATGATTCCAAATCTGCATTCAAGCAAAGGCCCGTGGCGCCAAATTAGCAGCTCACCACATAGGGATTCCTCAATTCTGAGATGAATTCATATGTTGCTTCAAGATGGAATTTAGAAATGAAATTATAGTCACTGCAAGTCCCCTACTTCTAGGTACCTGAAGAAAACCCCTCATTTCCCCTCCACCAACTTTCCCCAATGAGATATGCAAGTGTGAGAACACCAAGTAGGTCCAGAGTGAGAACATTAAGTCCCCTATCATTTTTAAGAAAGTCAGTCCCCTGCATTTGTTGAGATTGAAACATACTCAGTTTGAAATCTGAAACCCAATTTTATAGAATACAGAGGCAAACAAATGGAATATTAGTTGAGGCTGGTGACATTCAATTAATACCTGAAAGAATTTTTAGATGATTGGTAAAAGGTTAAAGAAAGATAATGTCCCACCTCATCTGAACTCAGGATACTGTATTTTGAAGGCTGAGTAGGTTCCATATATAGGGGTGAGGGTGAAACTCAACATCTGTATCCAATAGATGTATCGTCATGTTCCATAGGACCCTGGACATGTCAATGTTGATGATATGAATTGCAAAAGAGAGAACATGTATTATACCTCATTGATTTTCAAAATGCACACTGTATATATGTATCATCATGTTCCACAGGACCTGGACATGTCAATGTTGATAATATGAACTACAAAAGACCTGAATTGCAAAAAAGATAGCATGTATTATACCTTACTGATTATCAAAATGCACACATATTCTTAATAAGTTGAAATGGATTCAGTGATCCAACCAAATCCAGATCCACTGATTCTTAATAACCTGAATTGTAGAGGAGAGGAGCATAGACATTCCTCCATATCATGTGATCTGACCTCAGTTTATGATGGAATCTAAATACATGAAGGAAATCTCATCACTACATAAGAACCACATTTCCTTATAATCCTTGCAATTTGGAACGAAAACATTCTTCGACAACCTGGAAGAGACCACTGGAAAATAGGTTTAAACATTGCTAAGTCAGTGGAACTCTTCTCAGTGAAGCTATGATATGGGATCGAAGAGAAGGGAAAACGAGATGGAAAAAGTGTGCAATCCAGGCCCAACTGGTGCTAGCACAGAGACACCAAGATAATAACATAGATCTATTCAGTTGAATTGCAGTTGGAAACCACTACTTTGTGACACATTATGATCTATTCACAAATAGAATCAACAATTCATATGGAGTGTAAATTAATGTCCAAAAAGATATATACCTTAAAACATATCCATCCAAGTCCTTTGGCAGCCTCCATATCAAGATGTGCAAGCTCCACTTTATTTTATATAAGAACAACAACAATGAATGAATAATCATCAAGTCAAATAATAAATATGCATCCACACAAAAATAATAATTTTACGTCAAAGAAAGAGTATGAGGAGTTGAGCATTTATCTTCTTTCAATACTTCAACTCAATATCTATCATTCTTTGCAAAGTAGTGATTTCCAACTGCATATATATGAATGGATGTTGCCTTGCTAATTTTAACTCAATACCGATGTGTCTTACGAATAGATCTCAATGGATGGCGTGTCTTACTAACATCCCGTTGAAATCTAAATCAACCAGTAAGTGATCTTATGTCATTTAAACATCCAAAATCATAGACCTCATAAAGGAGCATTAGGAAGGGATATATTGATATTACCTTCTTTAGGAGATATCCTTCTTTAGGAGATATCCTTCTTTAGGAGATAGATAGGGAAATTACCGGGTGTTGAGGTATATAAAATTCCCTGTACAATACATAATGCTTCATTCATGGTCATATGAGAGGCTCCAAACCTGAGAATAAATAAGCAGATTTCTTCTACAGGGAGAACATCACGTTGTTTCCCGTAGATGAGAAGAAAGAACACATATAATCATAATATTACTAATAGTATTCATTACCTTCTTTATACCACCTCCTTTGGCTCCATCCAAGAGACCCAAAACTCTACAGTGCTTCTTCAGCATTGATCAATGTTTTACGCTCACATGATATTTTGCCAAAATCAAATAGATCATTAATATTATTTTCCACACATTGACTTTTGTGCAGATTGTTCATATGCATAATCTTTTTTGCTGAAGTACAAATATATTACAGAGAGAAACTTAGATTTACTAAACAAAGACATGGTGAAACTAATTTTTTGTTTGAAAGAGATGCCAAGAGACACAAGCTTTTATAAATCTACTTGAATGACATACAATAGTAAATATTTATATGTCCTACTCGTTAATAGGAAAAACCACAAAGTAAGGGTCTCTATGTGTAATACAAATAGGATAAGAAGCATACCAAAAGATATCATTAAGAGCTTGAACAGACATGTTTAAGGAATGTTGAATTAAAGGCTTTATAGATTCCATAGATCAGCTTTATAGATTCTATAAAGCAACTTCAAATCAATGTTATACATAATAGATAGCCATTCCTTTGTAGTTCTTCTGTATAATGTCCTTCTTGCTCCTAGGAAACCCAAGTACACAATACTTAGCAATGAACTTTGTCTTGGCATTACACATGCCTGCAGGCTTCACCACCTTTTTAGAAGCTAGAGCTTATGCATCATTTTTCTAGCAGCAACGTCTCCATCATTCTCCTTTGCTATAGATTCTAGTTCTAGCTTTCTAGCCCGCTTCCTCTTGTCCTTCTTACTAAGAGGCTTATATTCCTTAGCATCACCAGTCTCACCTACATTCTTAGCATTGTTGGATGCCACCCACTACAACCTTTTTATCTTCTATAGGAGTAAGCCTAATGTGACCTTTTTGTCATCTACAAGAGTAAGCTATGTAGAAGCCTTTTTTATCCTCATAAGTATTCTCTGCAGCAGATGCTACAGCTGCAGGTGATGATTTATTGCCTCTTTTTCTTTAGCAGTTCTTTTTTTACTTTTTTTCCTATGTATTTTCCTTATGCTTTAGTCTAACTGGTCTTATCATCATTCCCAACAACATATTTATTTTACTATCTTCTTTTTTCCTTTTTGGTCTCGAAGTATATAGCTAGTGTTTTTCCTAAACAAGCATGTTTTTAAAATGAGCAAGAAGGACATCGTAGGGAAGACATTGCCTGGAGTGACATGGAACTCATACATATTTAGTTACTATTGGATCTTACATAAAAGTGTTAGTGCATCAAATGTATCCATTATAAGATTCACCCAAAGGAGTTGTTGACATGTTATGTTATGAGTTGTGAAACGTAGGGTACAGGGTCTAAAAGTGACCACTAACTTGAACATAATTTAGAGGAACTTTTTCAGATGAAACTGCTGCAACCATGTTGATAACCAAAGCAGCAACATACAAAGTAAGTTGGAACTGAATAAGCTTCTGAATATTTGCATAAACAGATCTACCCCATCGCACAACCTAAATGATGGATACATTCAGAAACCAATGCATATAGTAACATCAAAGATGTGAAGAATGCCATGCCATATACCTTAACAACTGAAGAAAAATTATCATCTAGGATGATTAATTATGTCTGAACTTTCTTAGCCACTTCTTTTCTCGTGATGCCCATTACAAGTCCGATATCATCCTAGCTCCAGGAATAAGACAAATGTAATGCTTATGAGAACAATTAAGATACAAGTCTTAATGTGGAGGATGTGCATAAGATGTCCAAAAATGTATGTTAGACAATATTGACTGGCTTTGCAAGTGCAATACATATCTTACAATAGTACTAATGTGGTTTGAGATCTCTACCATAATGGCCAACAATGATTACATAAATAAAGAATATTTATTGGAATAAAGATCTCTAAGGGGAAGTAGCTTATGCTTCAGACGTACCACCTGCAGAAATCATGTGTTTCAATTTTAATTTTTAGATGAGAAGTGGAAACGTGGACACTGAAGTTAGTGCAATTTGTATAGGCATTTAAGGAGTATATAAGCATGCATTTACCCAGCCTTACCCTGTGACAAGGGTTATTTTCAGTAGATGGATTGAGTCATTTAATGACTCTTCATTTATATTGTCACTAGTTTCTAACAATGGATCAACCACCACAATAGAATCCAACTGAAATATAGACAAGTCAACATAAAAGATATTTACAGAATGATACTTCTGTAAAGTGATGACTGAGACACATGTCCTCTTTATGATGAAGCAGGCCGCCATCATACAATATACTAAGGAGCATACAATAATTGAGAATTAATAGAAATACTAAGTGGTATGCCGAGTAAAAAAATGTCAAACAGTTTTTCAAAATCCAACTTAATGATGAGAGATACAACATGAAATAAACACATGTTTAACGTGATGAATACTGACTTCCTACCATTTGATTCACACAACCACAAGGACAAAATAAAACTATTGTTAGTAAGCTATGATAATGTAATGACAAATGCATTTGCAAGAAGCTATGAAGTCTGTAGCTTGGTCACTACGTTGAGGGTGTTGTCGATCAAGAGAATCTGCATATAATATTTCAGCAATGAATAATCAGCAGTAGTACTAGATTTCAGGTTGTTCCATACAATAGTTCAACGATTAATGTACAATAGTTCAGCTATACAATAATCTAAAGATTGTAGGCTGTTCCATACAATGTTTTAGTGATTAATAATCACCAATAGCACTAGAATCGTGCTCTGAAATTGGATTTACCTTCAGTGATTAACATATGCCATCCAAAGGAGAAATCAGAACAAGCAATCATTAACATATAGAAGTCCACAAAAATATATCATAGAAATCAGGTGCACAAAAATAGAGAAAGCAAAGAAGATCATGATTAACTCATCCATGTTCGTTAGATTACTTATTCTGTAGCAACACCGACATCCAAAACCACGTAAGAAAAAAGCCTCTCAGGGCTTTAGCCGGTGAAAATGGCCATATATTAAGAAGCTCAAGTGTGGTTAGACCTCACATAAAGTCCAAACGATTAAATAAGACCACCCTTGAGAAATAACATAGTCCATAAATATTTACAAGTAGTAGAGATCTTCAGTGGGATAAAATGATAACACACAAAGGTAATGATTTTGTACTATGGAACTATTCAACATGAAGTTATCAACCATGTGCATTGTATAGTTGGCATTTTTCACATGAAATATCGATCATAAAGCACCCATGACGTCTAAAATCATAAACAGATCACTCAGTTAGTCCCTAGAACATAAAGTGGTAAGGCTTTAACAAACAATAGACAACAGCCCTTTGCAAGTGATTTTAGATCATCAAAGAAAAGCTCCAGAAGATCACATATCAAAAGGATTGGTTATATTTGACACTTAGGAATCCGAGAATAGGGAGAAACCAGCAAACACAACTGTATAGTCCCATCAGTGTTATAAACATATCAGACAGAAATCCTTTGCAAATGCAGCATCAAAGCCATCAGAAAGAAAAAAATGTACTTAGAGATCAATAGGACTGCTAAATCATAGGCATCAAACAGATAAACAAGTTTATTGTCGATTTGGCCTCAACAAATTGTTCTTCAACCAGAACCATACATGCCACTTGTTCAGTAACTATAATAATAGGGTAATCATTTGATGCATGGGAAATAGATAGTGAATGATCTATAAGCATTTTTCCTTTGAATTTAAAATCAAGACAATGAAATAATGAATGGTACTACAATATGTGTGACATCCACATTTATTGAAAACCAACTAAATATAATAAAGAATGGCTGACTTCTATTTTTGCTAAATCCTATGAATTCATATGATATGTGAATCTCTATGTTGATCAAATGATTGTTACTCTTGGTTTCCACGTCTCCAAATGGTTCACCTACAATGATGCATAAATAGTTAAGAAGTGCACTTCTAGTATTGAGATTAATTTATTAAATGTTACCTGACAATGAGTAATTTCTTTGGCCAAGCTATCACTGTCCCAATTACATCCTCAATGACTTGGTGTTGACCAAAAGGCCTAATCAACTGCTCTTGAGGTTGGATTGGTACAGTAATGGTCACAACAGCAAATGAGGACCCCAATAGTGCTCCTCCTACGACATAAGTTGTACTTGTAGAAGTAACGTGTCCTTGTGCTACAATTGAATTCCCATCCTCAAAACTTAACAAGGAAACGACCTTTAAATTTATAAAGATTGTGTCAAACATTGTTTATACCTAAAAATTAGATTGAAAAAAGTAATCAATAAATGTTTGGATATAATAACCTGTCCTTCGGTAATGGGTGTTTCACTACTCGATTGATTTGGTCTGGGTAGTCTTTCATTGGTGGTCCTTGTGATATTCTACAAAATAAATAGTTTACTATAAGAAAATCAATTTTATTATGTAATCACATTATAAGAATTTGAAGATTTACCTCGTTCGGCTGAAATGAAGCACTTAGGTTAGAATTTCTCAGCATCATAGCTTCAAGATTTTCAAAATTTTTCTTCATTTCTAACAACTCCTTTTGTTGAGCCTCGTATATCTGGGTATGAGCATCAACAACCAATTCTAAGTCTGTGATTTTATTTTCATATACATTATGAGACACATGAATTGCATATGTCACAAGAATCTTCTTTGGGCCCAAAATATGATCAAATATCTCGTCTTCATCGAGATTTTCATCATTACTTGCAAGTGCCGCGTTCATCTTGTCCTACATACAATATTAATGAGAATATTTTCATTAAATAAAAAATAAATTTGTTAAATGGTTGCTTACAATCAATTTTGCAGATTTTGCATCCACGACAGTACCATCCTTTTTCAAATGGGTGGCCTTAAACAAGTCTAATCTGCTAACATTGCCACCGTTTTTCTTTTCTTGTAAATGTTTGTAACAGTAGCAACATATATGAGCATAGTAGTAACTACTAAGAAAGTATAATACACATTTCAACCAGAAGATAACTCACATTAGTCTTAACACAAGCATACGGCGTTGATCCCGATGTATGTCTTGTCGTTATGAACTTTCTGCTCATAACATTTTTAGCACTCCTTAACTACATACAATGCATTATAATATAATTATATACAATGTACACTATTAAATTCTACAAAATTAAGGAATAAATTGTTTTACCTTTCCATCATCAGAATCCCAAAAATTAACAAGAAATTTCCATTGATCATGATCAACACAGGAGGGGCAATCATTAAGTCGGTCAGATTTTTCTTTGTGCCGCATGTAGTGGTTTTTTTTAATATCTGCTTTGAAGTTTCTCCAACAATCCCTCACTGTTCGCAAAACTGAATTCTTCCACTTTATGTCAATGACAAACTTGGTCTGTAACAAAAGAATAATTTTTAAATAAAAAATTCACCGCATTGTATTATATCTCTAAGACTAGAATTACCTCCACATAATTCCATATAGCGGTTTTGTTTTCCACAGGTACCTGTCGCCAATCAAGATAGTTTAATGGTGTAAGATCAGAATTTCTAGCAATAGTTCCCAAAAAGGAAGACATGTCATTATGATGTGGTCCTATTAGATCTCCATTCTCATCCAAAGTAATTGGCAGCTTTTTATCCCCTATCTTACCCCATAATCGGATACACTTAGAATAGCCCCTTGTTTTTTTTATTTGTAGCTCCCCCTATAAAATCACGAATATGATGCAAGCATTTACAAGGATATACATATTACACATATAATTAAATAATAGTTTGTGAAAAATGTAATGCATCTTTGTATCTAAATTTTCTTACCTTCACTCTGCCCAGGATCAAAAGTAGGAGAATCAGCAACAGAATGTTGATCATTATCTAATTTATCAATTTCAACCTCTTGATTGTTACTGACATCATTTACCAAACGTTGCATACTTGCTTTTACAGGCACTCCTTGATGACTTTTTTTTTCTAAGTGCCTTTTAGAATGACTTCCTTCTCTTACCTTATATGAGTTTGCTACCACATGACTTTTACCAACGGTACCAACTCCATCATTTGACACATAGAGATTTTTTTCATTTGCAACGTTCAAAGAAGAACTTCTGTTGTTGTTTTCAGCTGATCCCGCCACAGTTTTAGTATTTCTAAGTCCTTCTTTTGCATTTGAACACCCCCAATCAGCATTTATTGAACCAAGATACCCTCCTTTTGGTCTTTTGGAAAAACCTGCAACTAAAATGATGATATGAGCGGTTCTAAGAAAGATATTCAATGATGTAATTTTTTATTTTTACCTGTCATACTCCCATGAATTAATCCTTCATTACAGACATCATCAGTAAGTGGAGACAATAGCTGAGCGCATCTTTTCATTCTCCTAAAAAGACAATTGATATAAAAAATATTCAATTACAAATTGAAATCATGGCATACATTCTGTAATCGTGTTCCTCAAATAAAATTAAAAATTTCAATAATATTTTTATTTTGTTGATGAAGCCAACATCCAACAAGCGAACTCATTAAGCAGATTAACCCAAAAGAAGAAAAAAAAATTGTGCAACAAATGTATAATTATGTAAAAGAATAAATGACCATTTTAGAAATAAAAGGATAACATGAGTGTTTCCAATAATTGACACAATTAATAAAATAAAAAGAGTTATATAAGATCAATGATGGGGATCATGACCCCCTTCATAAAAGGTCACACCCTCCATGTCTTCTCTGACTAAATTAACGTCATCACAAACGTCACTTAAGATATCTTCCAAATCACTTGGAGATTTATCTTCTGATAAGCATGTTCCATCCATCAAATTATCATGAAGCTTCTCCTCCATGTCATAAGTATCACGAGGTGTAGTGTGCACAACAAAGCTCCAATTTTTTTGACTTATGTCTTTCACATAAAACACTTGTTGTGCTTGGGAGGCCAATGCAAATGTATGATCAGTTACATCAATACGTTTTAAATTGACCATTGTGTAGTCATTTTCAGAATTTTTGATGCCTCTATTTGCATTGACCCAGTCACATTTGAACAATACAACTTTAAGTTGTTCGTAATAACTGATCTCGAAAACGTCCCTTAACACCCCGTAGTACGTAACCTGTCCCGTTGTAGGATTTTTGTCCTTGGAGCTGGCAAAATTTTCGGTCTGAGCGTTCACCATAATTCTACTATTTTGTGTTTTTCTGCCGCATTCTCGATCCTTGGTGTGAAATCTATAACCATTTGTTACATATCCCGCATATTGCATTGTCATTTGTTGCGGTCCTCGAGCCAACACTAAAAGGTTTGGTGACACAGTTATCGACTTTGCCTTCTCCTCAATCTGAAAATATTTTGAATTTTATTATTTATATTTTTTTGTTATTATGCTAATGGAAATAAATTATTTAAACTTACATGTTTCTTAAACTATTCATTGAAACTGTTCATATGAAGATTACTGATTTCCCATTTTCGTGTACGTGGATTGATTTTCTTCAAGTATTGGATGTGCTCCCTGCCAAAAAATACATGTGACACACCTAGACGTAAATATGAAATTACATAGTGAAAAGTAAACAACGATCTTACTTCACGTATGGATCAAGTGCATCACAATTGGCTAAAATATATTGACTCTTCAATGCCATCAACTTTCTTTCTTTGACGCATGCATTTCTAGATATATTAGAAGAATACCCATCAGGAACTCGAGTAGACTTCAACAGCTTACAGAATAATTCTTTTTTCTCCTTCTTCAAAGTAAAACATGAAGGCGGGATGAATTTTTTATTTCCGTCCTTGATAATGTGAAGTCTATTCCTTATGCCCATCTCTTCGAGGTCATATCGAGAATTTTCAGTGTCCTTTGACTTCTCCATTTCTAGCAGTGTGTGAATCAAACTCTCACATATATTCTTTTCTATGTGCATCACGTCAAGATTATGACTTATAAGGTTATGCTTCCAGTATGACAGCTCAAAAAATATACTTCGCTTTCTCCAGTTGTACGGTAAATTATCTACATCTCTAGTTTGATCTAGAACTTGACTTCCAGACAACATCTTAGGAGCACTTATAAATTCTTCTTTTCCGTCAAATGATGAAGCATCTTTACGAAATTTATGATCCATTGGGAGGAACCTCCTGTGACCCATGAAACACACTTTCTTACTATATGGTAGTCTCCATGAGCACATGTCTTTGTTGCAGAAAGGACATGTAAGATACCCACTAGTTTGCCAACCAGATAGATAACCATATGCAGGAAAGTCGCTTATCGTCCACAGTAAGGCAGCATGCAACTTGAAAACTTCTTTATGATCAACATCATAAGTATCCACACCAGCTTCCCACAGTTCTTTTAACTCCTCAATCAACGGTTGCAGGTAGACATCTATGTCCATTTCCAGTTGAGATGGACCAGGAATAATCATCGACAGGATAAAATTGGGAGACTTCATGCACAACCATGGTGGCAAGTTGTACGGAATCAATATGATGGGCCAAATGCTATGTGATAGACTCATGAGGCCAAAGGGATTAAATCCATCAGAAGTTAATCCAAGGCGAACATTGTGAGAATCAGAAGCAAACTCAGCATGCATATTATCAAACGTCTTCCATGCTGGAGAATCTGCTGGATGTCATAGAATCCCATCCTTGGTACGAATTTCATCGTGCCACCGCATTAGGGGTGAATGTTTCAAACACATGAACAATCTCTTCAACCTAGGAGTCAAGGGAAAGTAGCGCAGGACTTTACAAGGAACTCTTTTCTTATTCGTATGAATGTTTTCTACACCAGCTTCGTCAATTTCGATTTCTTTATATTTAGAAGCACTACATTTCGGACATGAAGTCTTATCTGCAAAATCCTTTCGATACAAAATGCAGTTATTTTTGCAAGCATCGATTTTATCATAGTCAAGTCCAAGGTCCCTAATTATTTTCCTGAATTCATAATAAGAGTCGGGCAACGTCTCACCCTCTGGAAGCAATTCCTTCAAAAGCTCAAGCAGCTCAGAAAATGACTTATTACTCCAATTATTGACACATTTTATGTGAAACAACCTCACAACGGTGTACAATTTAGAGTACTTCTTACTTCCAGGGTACAATTCATGTGCATCAATCTCTAACAGTTTGTAAAATTGCTCAGCTTCTGCATCATCAACAAATACAAATCGATGGTCGTCGTCTTCCATATTCTCTCCTTCCTGTGATACACCATATGCATCATGCAACATGTCTCTCATGTCATCTTTGGACGTGCCATTTTGTATTTGTGAATCCTCAGAGCTATCAAATGAACCCTCACCATGAAAAATCCAATTTGTGTAGGTGGTCAAGAATCCATTCCATAACAAGTGTTCAGTTGCGACTTGCCGATTCTGCCTATGCACATTTAAGCACTGGTTACAAGGACATAAGATAGTCCCATCCCTGTTGGATTTTGAAAATGCATGCTCTATAAATTTAACCACCCCAAGTAAATATGTTGTGTTTGTTCTGTGTTCCTCATGGATCCAACTTTTATCTATCATGACTACCTATAACAATTAAGAAAAAAAAGGATAAGAATACAAAGTATTAAAAATTGTTACATAACTTAGTTTCATAACTAAAGGCTCCTATATAAACTATTCACTAAGATGTTTTGTAACTTTGCGCTATTATAGATTCCCATCAATCATGTAGTTTCTAGTCATTGATCATTTGAAGTAAAACAATTATACAATTTAAACAAAATTCTCAATACTTTTGCCATGGTAATAGTCAATTGTAACCCAACCAAAAGTCCCATATAATCCTAGTATACAACTCAGATACATATATGACATGTGTGGCTCCTTTTGTTTAGAAACAATACAACACATAAACAGAATCATCTAAATATAGTAAATACCAAATATGCTCTACATAACAGACATAATTTTAATGCTCTATAACCTAGTCATCATAAGAAATTATGTGAAGTATATGTATCTTGGTCCTGACTACTTTTCCATTCCCAGTAGTTTTGCCACAACTCTCCCTGGTTCATGGGCCCTCTGAACTGGCAAAATGTTGATTGTCATATTCAGTTTTCTGTTCCAGTTTTGACATCATCGTAACTCACCAATATATTCTAGGTGTTTACGGCATTGCTTGAAAATTGCTTCCCTTTTCTCCTCTCGAATACCAACCCATATCCCTTATTCTAGCTCCGGACTTCATGGACTGCCAACACCTGACTTCATAGACTGTCGAAGAAGGGGCAATGTAAGGATTAACCAAAGAAAAATCAAATGCAGAGAGGAGAAAGACGATGTGGGCGCAACTAGCTCAGGAAGACCCCTCCCCAAATTCATGTTTTTATAATTTCTCATACCTGCCAAATCACATATAAAATGCAAACATAGGACTCACTCCCCATTCTGGAACCCCCATGCCCTATTGCCGATAACGTGAAGAAAAATGACTAGTTTGGATGCAGAACGAATTCAATTAAGGGCCAGTTTGGTAGGGTGTAATTGTAGTTCTTAACATTCAATTGGTTATTTTTCAGTTGTATTTTTTATTTGGGTAGTTGTGTTGGTGTCTAATTCATTGATTTGTAGTTACATCTGTCTTCACTTTTTGCCCCAAAATCAGTGAGTTGGTGATGCGCCCCTTTCAGGTGCGGTCAGGTGCAGAGCAACCTTCCTGTCATTTTGATGGTGCTTTCCTTCTATGCTACCTTTTATTTCTGGTAATGACAACCACGGACCACACGACACCAGTCGAAGATACCTGTTGTGGTAGATTTTACCGAGACCACCAGTTACTGTGTGAATTAATTCACGTACCAAATGAATGGGAGCATAAACATGGAGTTTATTACGCATCCTACCAAATAGAAACATAGCAGTTTGAAACATAGGATTCTGTTTGATCCGTTCTTAAATTCTTCAAACTACACCGGAGCACATCATACCAAACAGGGCCTAACTGCAGCCGACAACACCCAACCAAATAAAATTTTGATCTGAAAATTGGACATTTAATTGTAATGAATTGCAGCTACCTCCTACTAAACAACCCCTAATTGAAACCAAACAAGTGTAGTGGATAGGCTATGCTACTCATATTAGTGGGGTCTTTTTAAAAATAGTAAGAAGTTGAATATTATAGATACCTTGTAGCGGAGAGGCTCGACTCAGGGGAAGTAGTAGCTCCCTAATTAGTATAGCTGTTGCAAATGAACGAATTTGAGATTCCTACTATTAAGACTTGCTAATATTAAGTGTCCATAGTGAGATATAAAATCAAGAAGCCCCAAACCACCCTTCTAAATTGTTTGAAGTTTCCTAATAAGCACTTGATTTTGAAGATATGTCCTGTAAATTTCCATAGATGTATATTTATTGCAGCATATCAATTTGAATTACTGAAATTGCCTCTATGGTCAGTTGATTAAAACTTCAATCTTCTCAGAAGACAACCGCCTCTATGGCTTCCCTTTTGTAGAAATCACTAGTGCCCTTACAAATCAGGTGTTCATTTCATATAGCATGGTGGTGGTGGTGGTTTGCAGTAAAAGGATATGTTGTTATTACCAATGGCGGAGCCACATAAAGGCCAGGTGAGGCATGACCCTCACCCACCTTTTCAGATGAAAAAGAATTAGGAAGTTAGAAGGAAGTTTTAATAGCTAATACTCATTTGTCGAGCGATCCTACTGCAAAAAACTATGCTGAATGTAGGCAGGAAATTGGGGGAGCCGCTGTGTCGAAGACGAACCTTGCTTCGCGTGGTCGAGTCGGAGGCTGGGAGGCGGCCGTCGAAAAGTGAAGTCCGTCGTAGGGAGACTCAGAAAGGGAAGTCCGCCGTGGGGGGGGGTTGATGGAGGCGTTGGGATGCTTGGCTACTTGGGCTGCTTGGCGGCTGGGCTGCATGGTTGTTGGGCTCCGATCGGCGGCTGGGCTTGGAGCAGCAACATCCGGGGAGGCAGGCGACAGTTGGGAGTCGGCGATCGGGAAGCAGTGGTGACGAACGAGACTCCTTGGCTTCGTGTGCTAGGGTTGCACGGGCTGGGATATGCTCAAACTGTTTCACAATGCATGGGCATTTACGAGGGAGAGATCGAAAGAGTGCGAGATTTTTTCCCCTTTAGTCTCTGGCCTTTTGTTACATTTTTTATACAATTAAAACGAGTAAAAATTTGTAGCTACATCTTATTTATTGAGGTGGCTACAATTATTTAAGTTATACAATTAAATTTTATAAGTAAAAATAGCTCTCGCTACACATAAATTAAATGTAACTTAAACAATCGTAGCTAAATCATCTTTTTTTTGTAGTGGATCTAGGGTTTCTCTATCTGAGATATGATGAAATCAAGTAAGTTTAGCTTCTTTGCATAGACTTTAATGGTGAATCTTCTCTCACATGTCAATATTCCGTCCCTCCTCTGATTTGATCCGAAATGGTATCAAAACCTCCCCTTTTCTCACTCTTTCTTCATACTCCCTCAATTTTAGGGTTTCCGAGTTGAAAGGAAGAAAAATTGGGTTAATTGCTAGGGATCTGATATGAGATCGAGATTTCAGATATGGGATACATTTTTAAGCTGATTTCACATCCTAGGGTGAGTGGGTAAAAGAATAATTCAATCAATTTTACTCAATTAGATGATTTAGTTGATATTCTCGATTTTTGCCTAGATGACAATAAATGAAAAGAATAGTTTTTGAATTCAGTTTATAGTATACCTCAAACCATGTTCTAACTATGATCTAAAAATGTTTATATGATGACATGGATATAGATATCCATGTATCTTGAATAACGGAGAATTTATAAGTTGATTGAGAATCTTCTGAAGATCTGAATTATTAAGTTATTCAGGTGCTTGAATAACATTATAGCTGAAATTCAGATTTAAGCATAATTGATCTTACGTATGTTCCTAGTGCATTCAATTCTACATGTTTTATCTCTTTGATTTGATATATAGACAATACAATTTCTGACTTTCATAATACATATCTCGTGAATAGCAAGTAATCAAGGATGGAAACCCAATCTAGTATGCTTTTAAAAGTATACATATCTAATTTAGTATCAAATGGTTGGTTGAAATGATTAATGTGATATTGTGGGTTTTTAGCTGAATACTATCTTATATGCATGTATGATTTGTTTATGAGATTCAGATCCTTTAATTCAAATACTTATCATGAAATGATAAGTTATTATGCTATTGCAAGCATAGAGATATGACATGCCCTAGATTGGGATGTTATCGATGCCATGCATAAATGTGAGAAATGTTGAATGAGAATATCTGTTCTAGTAGACATGATATATGTTTGAATACATGAGAAATGTTGTATGTGCATGAGTAAGGAGAAACCCTAAGGGTAAACAATATGTTAAACATTCAGTTCAATATCATCAGTGATTTCAATTTAGTAGTATGAGTAGTCAGTAAAATATAGAGTTAAAAGAGATTAATCTAAGAGAAAGATATAATCAAAGTTATAATAGACATAGGTGCCCTGAACATGGTAGATTCCCTACGGGTGTCTACACTATAGGGAGGAAACGATCCACCCTGGCAGCGACCAGTATATGGGGATCGGAACGCACCCACAGAGCGTGCAGGGAGACGAAGCCCTTGAGGAAGTCTCCTAAGAGAAGGTAGGTTACCCAACATGAAACAGAGATCCCGGTGGTAACCCAGAGGTACCAACAGAGCATACCAAGATGAGGCCCACTGAGCGTCTCAAACCCTCCGCCTGTGTACTCAGCCTAGAAGGAGAGGTCCAATTAAAGGCCAACTATTTAGCCGCCTTAGTCAGATGTGACGGTTCGAGTCAAGCAGACCCGGATTCAGTTCTATGCTTAGCTTCCCGGGTTTTAAGCTAAGTCTTGTATGGTGAGATCGTAGTTCGCTACAAGTCTTCGTATGTAGAGTACACTACATATGATCAGGACATAAGCTAAAAGAAGATAACATAAGTTAAAAGATGATTAGTATCAGTTTATAGAGATCATTATAAGAAAATAGAGATAAGTTCAGAAAGAAGTTTCAAGTATACATTTTACAGCAATTGTTCTTTAAATGTAATATTGGCATTCCCTGTTATTTAACTATATTGTTCCAGATCTGCTCAATATAGTAAATTCTTGTATTTCATACTTGTTTAATAAACATAAAATAAGTCACGTAGTAGTGGCTTTTGCTTGGATGGTACAATCCAAGTGAGTTCAGGGGCAAAGTAAAAGAGAAAGTGAATTGAGTTCAGTTGAGTTCAAATAAAGAGTTTAGTAGTCATGTCAAGTTAAAGTTAATGAAAGATCAAAAAGAAAATAGTGAGGATTATGTTTCTATACTTGTTTATTCTAATAATGAAGGCTTCAATGCTATTTGTAAATTTCTGAATATCTAGTCTTTTAATATGAATTACTATCTTGCTATTATTTCACTTATTCAAGAAATATAAATGTCTAATTCAGTGCTTTAGATTGTATTATTGTTTTACTCATTCACTGAACGAGTAGGCTCACCCCTCTACTCACAATTTTTTTAGGATAACCGTGTGGATTGAAGATATCACTGCATCATAGTAGATCTTCCACAAGAGTCAAGTCTGAGAATAGTTAAGTTCTATCGGTCCTTGTCACTCTAGGTCCTTGTAAAGAAATAAGAGAAAGTTGTAAATGATGATGTATAACATTAATCCTCTTTTAGCAATATATGCCAATTAGCAAGTCTTATGTGCTAAAAGTATGAGAAACATTATGAATGTTTATATTTGCATTTTTACTGTTGAAATCAGATTAGAGAAATCAATGTTTAGATTCCCTTATAATGTTAGTGTATGTGGTTGCATGTGAGAAACAAAGTGAAGAAAAGAGAGAGTTAAGGGTGATCTTTGTTTTACTCTTAATCCTCAATTTATGCCCTAATCTCATGATTAGTGGAAATTGTGAGATCTGGGTGTAACAAAATGGGTCTGTCTAGTACAACTAGTTCTCTAGCAAGTACCCATGTATATGAGTTGATATTCAATTTCATGACTAAAGAGACATAGTCATCACTCAACATACACTCTAGTCTTATGTATTATTGTTGCCCTATTATATTCACAATAATAACTGACTAGGGACAAAACACGAATGAATACTCTTGAGTATACATATGATCTCATGTTTAGGTCATCAACCCAAACCATAGGTCATTTCATCAAAATATTTTCTAGACATTATTATTTGTAACATAACAAGATTTAAGGCCTCAGATAAAATAATCTCAAAAGGAATGACAAACTACCTATATCACCAAGGTGCACCTTCTTTTTAACGAGGCCATCGCTAATAACTTTGTGGTTAAGCGTGCTCATCCCAAAGTAGTACTAGGTTGAATGACCAGTCATGAAGTTGATCTCAGCTTGTGGGTCAGTGAGGACAAAGTGCATAGTTAAGGCCAGTGGTGGCTTGTGGGGAATTGTCATTCCTTAAACTCTATTACAACCTTGGACAGTGGGTCAAGAGCTACAAATGACATCATTTATATAACCCCTCTAATAGGTGGGCCCTCATGGGCAATGACATGTCAATTTTGAGTCGTGCAATCTGGACATGTTGGAAAGGGTTGCCCATGGTAGCACCCTTAAGTGTTGGGTGTACACGGGCCATTATGGGTCTCTACTGAAATGAAAAAGATATAATGAGGCCATATAGTTGAGCCTTGATGAGGACGTCAAGAGTCTAAGTGGGGGAAACTATAACATCACATGATTTGATATCTTGGATAAAATATTCTTAAAAGGAATAATTGAACTACCAATATCACTAATGTGCACCTCCTCTTTAGAGAGCCTATAACTAAGAACTATGTGGTTAAGTCTGTTCATCCTAGAGTTGTAGTAGGATGGATGACCATTTGGAAAGTTGACCCTGACTTGTGCATGAGTAGGACAAATCACACAGTTAAGACCAATGGTGGTCTATGGGGCTAGTTGTCATTCTTGAAAACTCTACTAGAGCTACCCATTATATTATCTTAAATATAAAATGAATATATTAAGTGCAACAATCCTTTGTAATAATCAAATCATATACAATGTAGGCCTGGTACAATCATCACATGGTGGCTCCTACGACATACAACCAACAATGTCTTCCCTTTATAGCCTACTTCATATGATTGGTGCCTCATTCTGCCACTTAACACCTCCTTTTTGACATTTAACTCATATTTTATACTATGGACACCTAACTACACTTGTCGTATACATTTAGCACGTCTCTTTTGTCACTAAAAGCCTCCATTTTGCATGATTGTGCTTACAAGATTATTCTTGCACCTTCTGAATACAACATAGTTAATGAACTTAACGCCTCATTACAACAATTTAGAGCCTAGTTATTGTGGCTTAGCACCTTACATTATAGTACCTACATGTTTTAATATTGATAACATACACAATCTTAACGTCAATTATTACACATAATAACATCATAACATAAAAGGTAGACTACTTTTATTTTCGTGAATTATTATAGATGACACATAATACACACAAACTTTATTATACACAAAAAAATTGTTTACTTTCACATACAAAAAAATGAATAAGTATTGATGATGTATCCACACTACTTCTTTAGACATTTTTGAGTTGGGGTAATTTTATCATCCCAAGTCTTAAACAATCTTTTCTAAAGTCGACCAACTTGACTTGTGAGATATTGATCTTGAACGTCTTTCTTTTGTTAGTGCTTTCTCAACCTATAATGCAATTGTATGAATTTATGGATGCACAAGGTCATAACTTGAGAACTAACAAAATCTTATACCCTCAATTGCATCCATGTCTCTTTTGGTCAAACTTTGCCTGAATAACATATGCTTCGACAAACAACTTGCCATTTTGTATGATAAAATTGTACATGTAAATTGAATCTAAGTAAACTCATCATATTATGTGTCCATCTTATCTAGACTTTTCTTGACACACTTTCTCCAACCATCAACCAAGTGATAAACGTTGTTCAAATTTCCAAGTCCAAGGAAGATATAGACTAGAAACATGTGTCTACATATTATGTACCCGATGATTAAAATATCAACCAATGCAAACAACTCCTTGCCTTAAAGTGTTGTAGACAACACTAAATGAATTAAATGCATAAAAATATTGAGTCAAATGTAAATCTTCTTTCTTCCAACCATTAAAAAGAAAAACAAATCCCCTTTATGCCGAGTATTTGGAGTGAGTTGCAATATAAAAGACCCTCTATCTCTCTCTCTAGATTTTTTTTCTTTCAAAATTTCCAAAGTGTACTATTCAAGAAGTTGTCTTCTCATTTCAATGTTGTCCTCAATATTGGATTTTTGAGAATAGATTCAAAGTCTACTTTAGCTTTCTTCTTGAACTTGACATTTAATACAAGTTCAAAATATTGAACAAACTCCATGTATACAATTTTTTCTTTGAAATAGCTTTTAAAAAGGTATTTATAGATAATCTGCTATGTATTGTAGACATTCCAACTCAAAATGATGTTTTGACATAACATGGTACCCACATACGACAGATAGCGTACACTCAAAGAAGCCATATATATTGTGCAAGTTGTATAAATTTATCAATTCAAACCAGCTGCCTTCGAAATCTATAGTGGCCATTGAGTCATATAGAACTGCTTTTATAACATTACAAATGCCTTTTGTATGCTAAACTTTCAGGATAGCTTATTCATTGTATGCCTCAAGCAAGATCGATATATGTTGTTAGGAAATATTTCATTGATTGCGGTGATAATAGCTTGGGCTTAGTATATGAATATGCCATTCGGGCATACACTTAAACAACATTTCATACTATACAATCTCGTAACAAATGTCTGGTTTTGGTGTTAAATTTGTTGGATTGGAAAATTTCATGTTACCTTATATAATATAGAAAATCCTTATTTTGGACTATGCATACTACGAGTGTGTTTGGAAGTCGTTCAAAATCAAGTTGTTTTTTTCTCCCTCCAACAGTGCCTTCATGAAGGTCACATATCTATTACACTTCAAAATAGATATATACTACTTTTATTGTTTTTAACCTATGTAAGATGATGCGTTTTTATTGGTTTATGTGGAGTTTGTGAAACAATATGAGTGAACTAATTTTCAAGTATAAAAAGGTGCTTAGATAAAAGATAATGACTATTCATAATTTACAAATGGTTATCATTCGATTGAATAATTTAAAAATTAATAGCCACAATTTTAGTCAGTGATTAAAATTTCATCGTATTCTATTGCTAGGAAGCGTTTCTTCGAAAACACATATTGACTCATAAATGAGGGTAAAAAAAAAAGTATGCCTCTATATTTTCCCCATAGGTTGCTATGTATTTAATTTTAGCCGAACCAAACGGCTGTCTAACGGAAAACCCAAACTAGAAGGGCAGCCAAGTTCCGGCTGCAAAACCCCTGTTGCCTGCACTGGCTTTCTGAGGAGGCTACCGCCGGCGGTTCTCTAACCGGGCTCACGATTATCAACCTTGGCTAGACCTCTCTTGCCGGCAGTATAAGCTCTAGGCCGACACTGCGCCCAGAAATTCGAGGAAGCCAACAGAGACTACTGGCGTTCCGTCGACTCTCAGATAACAGGTGTCTCAGCTATTCTCGAGTCCATTAACGTTCACGCCCAATCGAAGCAGTCAACTTCACTATCGACGATAGATTTCCCTGTCTCACTACCACAATCTGTTCTCCCACCCCTCGCACGCCAATGCCATCCTTGAATTTGATCTTGGACAGATGGCTTAAAATAGGAAACGAGCTTGGAGCACGTAATCAACCTCCCCTCTCACTAGAGATGCGTGGCCGTGTCATTGGCCCAGGCGGTTGCACTAGCTGCGGCTCCATCACTGAGATATCCGCTACGAGCGGCGCTTGCAAGTTCCAGCTTTGACAGCAGCGCGCCATTATAAATCTCTACTCATTGCTTTCTCTCTATATATCTACACAGAGTTCCTTTTTCCCAGCGGCAGCCCTGGATACCGCACGCCGAGTTAGCAAGGTGCTGGACAACGGAGCTTTCCACTAGACCATAGTTTGGCTATCCTGGTAAATGCCGTGGTTAAGTATGTTGTGAGTTCCGGTGACGGCTCGTTCAGCGCGGTGCCATTGCAACCAGTGTGCAGCCATGAGCTGCTTTTGTCCGTGGGCAGGTGTGTCCCTGTCGGTGTGCCAATGCTCGACTAGTTTTGTCAAAGCCTGGTGAATGCGACCGGTTGGCTGTTTAAACTTCTAAAATAATAGTGGTCGGATAATATTTGCCGGACTCTTGCTATAGCGATTAGTGGCGGGACAATATTTGGCTGTGTGTGTGTGTGTATGGGATCAGGCATTCTCTCCCCATCTCCCACGTCCGTGGTAGAGGGTGAAGGGTGGTAAATAAGGCGGCAGCTGACATTCGAACTTGGATCCTTTGTTAATGTGTGCGTGAGGGGGGAGCGAAGTTGGGTTGGGTGGAGACTAGGAGAGTTTATGAATCACTTGGAATTGAAAACCTCCAGATAATTTGAGTAGTCACTGTGTATGGCTCATAATTATCATACATTTGTTACACAATCAGAAGTCAGTTAATACCGATCTTAAGCTTTGCTCCTTCTACAGAATCACACCTTGATCTGAACTTCCCTTCACTTAAGAACCTTGGAATGGACCTGTACACACTTTTTGTATAAACACACCCGAGCTACCCCAGGATCGTAATTCCTGTTAGTCCATAAAATAGCCACTCTTAGATAACTCAGTATGACTTGAAATTTCTTTATATAGACCGATTGCTCAACCAAATGAATATGTACTCTTTTTTTACTTGTTGGTTTATTAGGTTTACTCGTTACTTAACTATAACCGATAGGAAAGTTATTGCTCAGTCCATTTGTAATGTTTCTGTTCGAGAATTCTGCAGAAGTCAATTTGTTACTTTGCTTAGCTCAGAAATCTAAGAAGACTAATGAGATTATGATATAGCTTGCTGATGGCGGGAATTTCAGACAGGAAACCTCAGTTGTTTCTGGATGAGAAGGAATTTGAGCAAAAGCTTCAGCTCTGGGCTATTCGAGTCCCCTGTGAGCATTGTACCTCTGTCATGCGTCTATTGAAGGGGTAGGTGCTAGTTCTGCACCGAATTCCTATTTCTTGCTGTGCGCTTTTAGTGTCATCTGATTGTCTTTTATTCAAGGCCTTCTTTGTAATTCATCGAGTGAATTGCATATTTCAGTCTGTTTGTTTGCATCCTGGATCATTTGTCCCATTTTAGTAAACATTACAATAAAACACTAGAACTACACTCATGATAAAAGTCTACCGTCAACTGCATTTTTTTATTTATATCTTATAAAGTGAATGGATCCTATAAGCAGATATATAGCTAATATGGTAATACCCAAAGGGGAAGGGAGAGGGTGACGGGGGCCATGAAGCGGATAAGGGAGAGGGAGAAATAGCCACCGCAAGCACTTTGAGTGCTGATGTGTGCATCATTTTCATCTATCGTTACTAAAACTGTGACCAACTTCTACTTCTCAAATTGCATTTACCCCTTCTCACCCTCTTATATTTTTAATTTTTACCTACTCTCCCTTTACCTTCCAACTTCTTGCTGTGGCTGCATCCAACTGCCCTGCTGCATGATTGCTTTAAGCCGACTGAGGAAAGCGTTTGGAGCTGGACAAAGGAAAAAAAGTGGAGGGAGAGAAGGGGAAAGAGGTGGCAACAGATGGGAAGGGAAGTAGAGGTAGATGGTTGCAAAATTGATTTTCTTTTCCCCTTAAACTGAAAAGAATGCTAGGTTAAAAATGCAAGGAACTATTTGAAAATCAAACTGATTTTCTATAATAGGAAGGCGAAGCACAACAGGCAATGTCTCATTTTTTACAATAGGGTGAAAATAAAGGAGTGTATTTGGGATATTATGTCACCATAAATTTCAACCTGTGTTGAAAGGTAATTATTATTGAACAGCCACACAGCCGACATGTTTTAGGGTGGTGAATGTAGGGTTGTGAAGGAGCAAGAGTGTTTGAAATAAATGTGGCAGAGAGAACACTAAGATGGATATGTGAGAAGACAAGGAAAAACAACATTATACATGTCTGTTTAAGAAATGAAGAGGGAAAGGCAAGCATCAAGGACAACCTACAAGAGGGATTGCAATATAGAATGATCAGCGCACTCCGTTCAAGTATAATACTGTTGAGTCCGAAAATGCTAAAAAGGGGAAGAAGTAAATGTGAATTAACCTAGTTAAAGCTAATAAAGAGAGATTTAGATTCACAATTCATTAAACCTAATGAGGATATACTCCAAAAATAGCCGAATGTAGTAGAAGAATCCAATTTAGCTGCCCCCAACAATGCTGGGATTGAGGTTTAGATGGTGGTAGTGATGAAAAAGACATTTTTTTGTTTTGATTTTGTCTTCAATATTTGACGCACTAGAAATAGACAACACATGCATATCGGAGAGGTAGTAACTATATTTTGTCCATATCATGACAAAGTTTTATCCAAACCTAAGTAATATGTTCCTGTGACAGAATCGGCACCGTATGAAATTAATGTGAACTTTCAAAGCTACAAATGTTGTTTTCCTTGTGATTTAGTCAGAAATTGCATGTTTTAGTAAAGTAATTACTTGAGGGGAATTCCAAGTTCCAGTAACCATGGCATTAAAAATTGTCAAAGTTGGGCAAAATTTCGCCGATTTTGTCGATGTCGACATCAGGCGATGTCGAATCTACATAAACATCATCATTCCACAACATCCTCAACATTTCATTGAAGTTTTTGACATTTCCCCATTTTTCGATGACCAGGTCCGTTAAAAAATTCCCCAACTTTCTCGACATCAGTCGAAGTTGGCAACATTCTTCTGGTGTTTTGTGGAGTTTGCTGTGTGAGGGGGAAAAAGTGTTGGAGCTTGAGGTAAGGTAATTCTGATGTTATTTCTTATTATTCTATGCTAATATATATAGATTGACCCCCTCTCCCTTAGATCTAACATAGGTCTACATCTTTTTTATGTAGTTTTTTTTATTGTCATAAACTTTATATACAGTAGAACTCTGTAGTTAGGAGATGATTGTGTGTAATTGTGTATATTTCTACATATATAAACCTATATGGATGACTATATGTAAACATATTGTGAAACAACCTGCATCCCCGTCGATACTATCAACATGAGGTCGATGGTATCAAGATTATCACATCAAGATTATCATGACAGTCCTGTCGATGGTATCGAGAGTAGAACAACGACGGAAATCGGCGACCTGCCTCCTGGTTCTATCTTTATTATATTATTTGTTTTATTGTTTCTCTATTATTTTCTCCTTTGTACCACAATGTATCTTACCCTAATATATAAAAAGAAGAGAGACAACTATTGCCCTCTCAAGGAAGCTGCTCCTTGCAGCCGACAAATCTCTCGGTGTTCGTCTCCTATCCTCCTCATCTCTTCTCACATGGTATCAGAGCGGCTTTGATCCGCCGCCCTGCTTCCTCAACAAGCCGCCGCCACAGCCTCCCCGCCTCCTTTCTCCTTCCCAGCCGCCGCCGCCCCGCTTCTCTAGGTGCCGCGGCCACCTCGGCTGTCGGGCCGACAGGAACAGCAGCCCGCCGCCGGCGCGGGTGCTGCTGGGCTAGCAACCGCTAGCCGTCTTGATCGCTGGATCAATAGCAGCTTTTCCCTCGCTGTTGTAGATCTAGCCACCAAGGACCGGAGCCACTAGCAAGCTTCCGGTTGATTTAGAGCAGTTTTCGGCCAGTTCTCGGGAGTCGAAACTACTGTTTGGGAGTCTCCGGGTGATCCAACGGCTATCTAAAGCCCAATCCGAGGGACTCGTCTCTTCCAGAGTGCTATCCTAATCACATATCCTCCATGTGTGATTAGGAAAATCTATTGGAGGCTGTGAATGCGTCAGTAACGCATTTATTCGTGTTTTTATGTTGTGACGTGTATCTCTCCGTCACCTCAGCTTTCTCTGTGACCGTGTATCAATCTGTCACTAAGTTCCCGTCTACAATGGAGGACACCAAGACTCCCTACAGCGAGGCGTCTCCTATCCCCTCCATCAAGCTCAACGGGAAAAACTATCTACTATGGATGAACGTTGTTCACACTGTCTTGGAATCTCGCGACAAGGCGAGACATGTTGACTCGGGTCCCCTGGACACTACTGATAAAGGATACACTGAATGGAAGCGTCATGACAGTCTTGTGAAGACTTGGTTATGGAATTGTACGGAACCTGCAATTGCGGCTAGGTTTATGTTCTATACTACAGCTAAAGAGATATGGGACACAATGAAGCAACAATATTCCCAGGAGAAGAATGCTCTTCGTCTATTCATGATATATGATCATCTGTTTGCTGAGAGGCAGGGTGATAGATCTCTTGAGGAATACTTTGGAGCTATTCAGGCACTTGCTCAAGAGCTGAGCTACTATCATCCTGTGACAGTTGCTACACATATCAAAGACAGAGACGACCTGGTATGGGCAGAGGACGTGGGACACGTCCGAAGTGTACTTTGTGTGACAAACCGGGACATATAGTGGAGAAGTGTTGGAAGAAACATGGGAGACCTGTTGCACCTCCTGTGGGGGCAACACATTGTGCCACCTCAGCAGATTCCTCTCCGTCTTCAGCTGTGGGCACCAATTCTGGGACCGACATCACTCTTACTCAGGAGGAGTATGATCGGTTCATTCAGGCTATACAACACATGAGTATGGGATCTTCATCTTCGTCATCAGCAAACCTGACATCTACTGCGGGTAATCAGGCTACATCTCTCATAACTTCTGGCTCTACTTCATCTTGGGTGGTTGACTCTGGCGCATCACATCACATGACTGGTATGAAGAGATTGCTCCAATCTATTGACTCGTATATCCCTCACCAATCTGTCACACTGGCAGATGGTTCAGTGAGGAGAGTGCTAGGTAGTGGATTTGTCTCTCTAACACCTAAGATTGATCTTAAATCTGTACACTTTGTGCCTGAGTTTCCTTTTAATCTTCTTTCTGTTGCAAAATTGATTGACACTGTAAAATGTACGGTAACATTTGGGCCTTCTTGTTTTCTTTTACATGATCTCAAGAGTATGAGGACGATTGGTGGGGGGCCTAGGAAAGGTGATCTCTACCTTTTCCATGGTGACAGTCTGCCTCGCCCAATATCTGCTCCAACTCCATCCATCTTGTTGAGTGGTTCCCCCTTACTATGGCATTGCAGATATGGACATCCGTCGTTAGAAAGCCTGCGGAAGTTGGAACCTGAGTTGTCCCAAGTGTCATCTTTAGATTGTCAGTCATGTCAGCTGGGAAAACATCATAGGTTGTCTTATCCCAGTCGTGTCAATAAGCGGACATCTTGTCCTTTTGAGTTAGTCCACAATGATGTATGGGGTCCTGTTAAAGACCAGAGTTATAATGTTTTTCGTTATTTTATTTCCTTTGTGGATGATTTTTCCCGCATGACATGGATCTACCTTCTCAAAAGTCGAGAGTCTGTGCTATCTATTGTGAAACATTTTCATAAAGAAATAAAGGTTCAGTTTGACTGCAATATAAAAACTCTCCAATCTGATAATGCTTTAGAGTATGTTCAAAAGGCTATGTCTGATTTTTGCAGTTCTGTGGGCATGATCCATCGCACGTCTTGTCCTCACACCCCTCAGCAAAATGGGGGTGGCTGAGAGGAAAAATCGCCATCTTCTTGATATTGCGCGTTCGATCATGTTTCAATCCAATGTGCCTAAGAAATTCTGGTCTGAAGTTCTTTGAACCGCTTGCTTCTTAATTAATAGACAACCATCCTCTGTTCTTAAAGGACAAACTCCTTTCTTTGTGTTACGACCCACGGATCAGCCCTTCTCTGTTCCCCTTAGAGTGTTTGGGTGCACTTCTTTTGTCCATAATTTTGACCCTAAGGCTGACAAATTTTCTCCTAGGTCTATTAAAACCTTGTTCCTTGGTTATTCTAGTACTAGCAAAGGATACAAGTGTTATTGTCCTAGTCTTCGTCGCATGTTTGTGTCTAGGGACGTTACCTTCCATGAGACCACTCCATATTTCTCCGATGCTATGAGAAGGGGGAGCAGTTGAGAGAGGGAGTGCCACCAGATTTTCAGAGTGAGAGAGTGGCACCATCTGTGCAGAGTGAGGGAGCACAACCCATCATTCCTGATTATACTTTTATTCAGGACAAGCAGGCAGCTGACATGCCTGTTATTCAGCAGTACCCATATGTTTATAGTAGGCGAGGCAGACAAGATCCAGAAGAGGTAGCGACACCAGTCCCTGAGCCTTCCTCATCGTCTTCTACTCACGAGATTCCTGCAGAAGCATCAGATCTTGATATTCCTATTGCTGTTCGGAAAGGTACTCGTTCTTGTACTATTAGACATCCTATTACAAATGTGTGTTGTCTGTCCCACTTATATAAGAAGGCCCGCACATTTGCTATTGGGATTGATTCTGTTGATATACCAAGGAATCACTATGATGCTATGAAGGACATCGGCTAGAAACAGGCAATGCAGCTTGAGATGTCAGCTCTTTTGCATAATGGCACATGAGATCTTGTTGACTTACCTGCAGGGAAGAAAGCAGTGGGTTGCAGATGGGTTTTCACCATCAAACATAATCCGGATAGATCCGTTGAGAGGTTGAAGGCCAGATTGGTAGAAAAGGCTACACACAGACCTATGTAGTTGATTTCTTTGAGACCTTTTCTCCAGTAGCTCGTCTAAATTCTGTGCGGATTATTATTTCTCTGGCTACTACCTTTGATTGTCCCCTATTTCAGCTTGATGTTAAGAATGCCTTTCTACATGGTGACCTACATGAAGAGGTATATATGGAGCAACCTCCTGGGTTTGTTGCTCAGGGGGAGTGTCAGAAGGTGTGTAAATTGAAGAAAGCCATATATGGGCTGAAACAGTCTCCTCGAGCTTGGTTTGACAAGTTCAGTGAGGTTGTACTCCAGATGGGTTTTTCTCGCTCCATGACTGATCACTCTTTATTCTACTCTAGCTCTTCTTGTGGCTCTATCATTATTGCTGTATATGTTGATGACATAGTGATTACTGGCAGTGATTCTACAGGCATATCCCGTGTGAAGGAAGGGTTGCAGAGACACTTCCAAACGAAGGATCTGGGTAAACTGAGATATTTTCTGGGAATTGAGGTGCTTAGATATCATGCAGGTGTCAATCTATCTCAGAGGAAATATGTGCTTGACTTACTACAGGAGACAGGCATGGCCGAATCTAAACCGGTATCTACTTCTATGGATTATCACATCAAGGAGACGGTTGATGATGTTGAGTACTCAGATCCAGGATATTACAGGAGAATAGTTGGCAAGCTAATATATCTGACTGTTACACGACCTGCCATTTCTTTTGCTGTAGGCGTCGTGAGTCAGCATATGCACTCACCATGACAGTCACACTGGACAGCAGTTTGCCGGATTCTGAGATATCTGAAGAGTGCTCCTGGTAAAGGGATCACATATTCTAAACCCAAGGCGCTTCCATCTACTTTGACTCTCACAGGGTATTCAGATGCAGATTGGGCTAGTGATCATACTGATAGAAGGTCTACATCAGGCTATTGTACTTTCCTAGGTGATCATTTGATTACTTGGAAAAGCAAAAAGCAGCATGTGGTAGCTAGATCCAGTACTGAGGCTGAATACCGTGCTATGGCCCATGCATGTTGTGAACTACAATGGGTCAAATATGTTCTTTCTGAGTTAAAAATCACTATTATGTCTTCTATGAAGCTCAAGTGTGACAACCAGTCTGCTATACACATTGCCAGGAATCCTATCTTTCATGAGCGTACAAAGCATATAGAAGTTGATTGCCATTTTATTCATGATCAAATCAAAGATGGCACTATTGTGACGCCATACGTCAAGTCTGAAGATCAACTGGCGGATATCTTGACAAAGCCTTTGGGTCCGACAACTTTTCAGAGATTATATGGCAAGTTGGGTATACACGATGTGTACTCTCCTGCTTGAGGGGGAGTGTGAAACAACCTGCATCCCCGTCGATACTATCGACAGGAGGTCGATGGTATCGAGATTATCACAGCAACATAACAACATTCTGTCGATACCATCGACAGTCCTGTCGATGGTATCGAGAGTAGAACAACGGCGGAAATCGGCGACCTGCCTCCTGGTTCTATCTTTATTATATTATTTGTTTTATTGTTTCTCTATTATTTTCTCCTTTGTACCACAATGTATCTTACCCTAATATATAAAAAGAAGAGAGACGACTATTTCCCTCTCAAGGAAGCTGCTCCTTGCAGCCGACAAATCTCTCGGTGTTCGTCTCCTCTCCTCCTCATCTCTTCTCACACATATACTGTGTTTCTTAGCTATATTTGATGAATTCTATCAATTTTCATTTCAAGATGACTATTTTTAGCTCATCTTTTATCGAAGTTGCGTCGAAGTTTAGTTGTAAAAATTCTCAAAGTTTCCTCAATGTTTCCACAAACTTCCACTTCCACACCTGTACAAGTCGACTCGAAGTCGAAGTCCTGTTCCATGCAAGTAACAATCATGAATGTGATTGATTTTAGCCAAAGTTGGAATTCCTCTTGTATATGTAGTTTATGCATACTTGTAGCTTCTCATGCTAACTCTTATATTTTCCTATATATCATAAAAAATATAGTTAACATGTATAGTTTATTGGTTAAGTATGTGCATTTGTGTCTAAAGAATTTATACTAAATGTCATGATTTATTTACGTTATTGTCACACGTTTTAACTGTTCCCATGCTAAGAAATCATTTGTTGATATACATCACAATTTCTCTCATTTTGGTTTCCTAGCTGTCAAAACTGACGTTTTGAAATCCTGACAAAAACATAACTGACTCTAAATCTATCATCACAAGTTGTTTACCAAGTTTTTGGGTTTGCTTGGTTTTAAGCCTAATTCTCCTCCCCTATACGAGGTTAGTTCCTTTCCTTATTTGAAGTTCCTATAGACTATCCAGCTCCTGAACAATATGTTATTGAAAGAGAACAGGGTAAACACACAAAATAGGGACTATTGGAAGCAAGTTTCATCATCCTTTATGATCAACATTCTAATTATTTATTTCCTTCTACTTTTTGAGGTGTTTAAGTTTCATTCTTAGTTACCTTTTTATTATGGTTGCCTTCAAAATCCCTATACAAAGTCTGTTTCAAGTAGCATTCCACCACCAGGGTGATCTAGAGGAAAGTTAACTGTCTTATATCTCGGTTGTATTATACTCGTGCTACTTAATCATTATTATGTGGTCATGTTTACTCACAAAGGAACTGACTTTGGTTCGTTCCAAGTATAACATTTTGTGATGTTACTTTGCATGCTGAACACATTTTGCTGCCTTGGGCTTGGCCTGTGTTTGATTGATTGTTATACTTAAGACTCTAATATTCAGTTACAACATTGGCAAATGCAAAAAAAAAAAAAAACTATTATTATAGAGGTGCCAAGGTGCTTTTGTTATTTAATCTAGAAACCATACATGTATCACGCTTTATTTGTCAAAAACCTGACAACATCAAAGCTGCAATAAAATTTATTAATCTCTCAGCCGGTAGCCCAATGGATTTTCTACTTTAAACTTTTGCTTTTTCATAAGTCAAATAACCTTTTTGTATCTTCCCTTTGCAGATACCTTTTGAACAAGCCCTGCATCAAGACCGTAGCAGAAGATCCCACTTCCCCGAGTAGCCGGTTTCTTATATTATCTGATAAGATAAAGGACCCCGGTAAGTATCGATGAATGCCTGTTGCAATTCTTTTGAGATCTCTTTATTTGCAAAAAGTAGGTTTCTGATGTCCTGTCTACTTTTGCTTCTGCAAACCACTAGTTATCAGATGTTCTAACAAGTACTATCATTTATCTAATTTACTTGTTACCTAATTCTGCATAGCAATCAAACTAGGATGTTTTGTCTACTTGAATATCAACAGAAGCACTGGAATTGTTACTAATTTATACCTTTTGAAAAGCCATTGAACTATCATACATTGGGTTAGGATGCCTTGCCTGGTTTTACGGCAGTGAATGTTGTTGTGAAGAGATGAGGTGGGAGTTTTAAATAATTCTCACCACCATCATTTGAGTCTCAATCCCAACCATGTTTGACTTGGCTATGGGAGTTGTAGATATTGAGATGTGTTGGAAATATTAATTAGACAATATGGATAATATATTAACAATTATTCGATACACGAGAAACCCTCTCCTGTGTATAGAAGAGGTGGACACTATCCCCGACATGATTGAACTCTATTGGACCTAGTGATTTATTGGACTCTAGCTTGATTGGGCCTATATACACAGACTCATATTGCATATGACTGTATAGCTTCTTTTACTCTAACAAGAGTGAATTATGTGATGGTCTTCTTAATTGGTCTGGGCATGTATGAAATAGGCTAGCAAGCACATCTTCTAGAAGTAATGAAATCCAGTCCGACCGAATAACTAAGGGGATGAAGTAGACCCAAAATTACATGGGGATAGGTATGAGGTATTGGATTCAATAAATCTAATGACATATGAAATAAAACAAAAGTGTACAAGAAGGATTCATGTAGCTCGCACAGTCGATGTTGAGGTTTAGGATATAGAAGCACCCATGGTTTAAATTTCATCAGCTAGTAGTTAATCATGTTTCATAGGTATGTGTAGTGACACGAGGAGTACAACATGCTAGTTTGCAAAAAATGTAGATATGGTGATACATGACCTTATGTAAATCATATATGCATCAAGTCATATTTTGTTATTTTTTTAGACTACAAAGTTGAGGATATTAGACAGAAAGTAGAATCAGCAACCTTAATCTGAAGACATACAATGGGGCAAAGATCTTTTTAGTTTGCAGAAAACATGAATTAAAAGAAAGTTGCTGAGATTAGAATAGGTTTGTAGTATTGACTATTGAGATAACAAATAAAGCATAGCCACCCTCTTTATATAAGATAGGAGTTACCCAATACAAAATTTACCAATATGGGACAAAAGACAAGACATTAAAGAGAGCACAAACTGAATAAATAAAAAAAATATATTAACACTCCCCTTCAAGCTAGAGCATGGATATCATGCATGCCCAACTTGTTCACCATAGAATGGAATCTGGTCTTTGGCAGTGATTTTGTAAAGATGTCAGCGAGCTAATCCTCTGTCTTGATGTATGAGTGGCTATGCGCTTGGATAAAATGGACTCTCTGACGAAGTGACAGTTACGTTCATGGAATGTTGGATTACTTGCAATGAAGGTAGCTGCTTTATTATCATAATACATAGGAATAGGGGCAGGATCATAGACTCCGAATTCCTGTAATAGTCCTTGAACTCACATCAGCTCGCAAGTGGTATGTGCCATGGCGCGATACTCAACTTTAGCACTGGGTCTAGCCACAACAACTTGCTTTTTGCTTGTCCAAGTAACAAGGTTACCACCTAAAAAGGTACAGTAACATGAAGTAGATTTACGATCGGCCCTGCTGGCAACATAGTCCTAGTCACAGAAACTAGAAATCTTGCAGTGCCCATTGTTCCTATATAGAAGACTCTTTCCAGGTGAGCTTTTTAAGTATTTGAGAACGTGGCACACATCATCCCGATGACATTTTTGAGGTTGATCATTGTACCTATTGACAAGTCCAACAACAAAAGTGATATCTGTTCGTGTAACTGTTAGATAAATGAGTTTGCCCACAACTCCACAAGTCTTCTGTCAGGGTAAGGAGAAGAATTATCATCTCAATAGGTAGTGGGATCTAAAGGTGTGCTGACCGGCTTGGCGCCCAACATGCCAGTCTCCTGTAGAAGATCAAGGACATACTTGTGTTGAGATAGACAAACTCTAGAAGAGATGCAGGACTTGGTACTCCCAGAATTTGTATGCAAGATGAGCCCACAGGAGTGCCAATCAACCGAGCCACCAGGTTTGAAAATAAGGTGGGATTTCGGGATGAGAAATCAGTGATCAAAGAGCGAACAACCACCAGATTTCATGATTTTTTTGGATCCCTGGATGTAGTGGCTGGCGAACTGCTTCTTCTTCCACGAAAATTTAGATTTTTCCGAGCTTGGCGAGAAATGGAACTGAAAAAGATTTTGCGAACGAACAAAAAGGTCAAATGCTTTCCCCTTGATAAAGTCAAAGGGGGTTATTCAGTAGCAATCGCGGGTAATCCCCAAAAAATAGTGCAATTTTCCTAGATCTTTAGTAATGAAGTGTTTTAAATATGCTGTGCTATCCTGAATACCCTAATGGTCACTCCCAGAAAAGATGATATCATCCACATACACTATCGGAATAGTAAGCCCTCTATAGATATACTGTGTTACTATGTTATTTACTTGTTGGTTTACTGTTTTACTTTTAGTCCTGTAAAATAGAGAATTGTTGTTTATTGAATGAATAAAGCAGTGTACATAGTAGTCTCTTATATAGCAAACAGAAAAAGAGACTAGATAAGATGCAACCCATATGGGACTAAACAACATAAGAAATAGAATAAGTGGAGCACATGCTAAGCACATGACGCTCAAGAAAACACATCTCTATACTCCCCCTCAAGCTGGAGCGTAGATGTCGAAGAGACCCAGCTTGTCAATCAGCGTCTGAAAGCGATTTTTGGGTAGCACCTTGGTGAAGATATCGGCAAGTTGTTTCTCCGTGCTGATATATGGAGTGTGGATCTGTCCAGACATAACCTTTTCTCGTATAAAGTGGCAGTCGACTTCAATATGTTTGGTTCTTTCATGAAAAGTAGGGTTGCTCGCAATAAAAATAGATGCCTTATTGTCACAGAACATAGGGATGGGGCTAGACGGAGAGATGTCAAATTCCTTCAGAAGACTGCGGACCCATAGAAGCTCACATGTAGTATGAGCCATCGCTCTATATTCTGCCTCAGCACTAGATCGTGCAACAACCGTTTGCTTTTTACTGCGCCATGTAACCAGATTTCCCCCCACGAAAGTACAATATCCAGATGTGGATTTTCTATCAGATCTACTTCCTGCATAATCAGAGTCAGAAAAACCAGATAGATCACAATGGCCATGTTTCTTGTATAATAGACCTTTCCCAGGAGCACTTTTGAGATATCGAAGAATGTGACAGATAGCATCCCAGTGACATTGGCGTGGTTTATCAAGATACCGACTAACAAACCCAACAGCAGTAGCTAAATCAGCTCGAGTGACAGTCAGGTAGATAAGTTTGCCTACTAATCTCCTGAACTGGTGTCGGTCAGCATATGGAGGAGAAGAGTCACTGTCCCAAACCATATTGGGATCCAGAGGTGTGTTGGCTGGCTTGCAGCCTAACATGCCTGTCTCTTGCAACAAATCCAGAACATATTTCCGCTGTGATAGGCACAATCCTGCAGAAGATCTAGCAACCTCAATTCCCAGAAAGTATCGTAATTTACCAAGGTCCTTAGTGATAAAATGTTGTGCTAGATAGTTTTTGGTTGCTTGAATCCATGCATTATCGTTGCCAGATAAGATAATGTCATCAACGTAGACAATGAGAATAACAAGCCCTGCTGTAGTTTTTTGTATAAAAACAGAGTGATCAGCCTGCGACCGTCGAAAGCCAAAAGAAAGTAAGATTTTACTGAGTTTGTTAAACCATGCTCGTGGGCTTTGTTTTAAGCCATATATCACCTTGCGAAGTTTACAGATTTTTGAAGCAGACTCCCCCTGAGCAACAAATCCGGGGGGTTGCTCCATGTAGACATCCTCCTGTAGATCGCCATATAAAAAGGCATTTTTCACATCAAGTTGGAAAAGAGGCCAGTCTTTATTGACTGCAACAGATATCAGAATGCGAACAGAATTGAGACGAGCTACTGGAGAAAAGGTTTCAAAATAATCAACTCCGTAGGTCTGGGTATATCCTTTTGCCACGAGACGAGCTTTCAGACGTTCAATGGTACCATCTGGCTGATATTTAATGGTGAAGATCCAACGACAACCCACAGAATGACAGGATGAAGGTCGGTCAACCAGATCCCAGGTATGTTGGTCATTCAGAGCTTGCATTTCCTGTTCCATAGCATGTTTCCAGGCAGGATGACAAAGCGCCTCCTTGGCAGTTTTAGGAATAGTCACAGCAGATAAAGCAGATGTAAAATAGGCAAAGCTATCACTGAGATTGGCAGATGAGCAGAAGCGACTAATAGGATGCTGAGTACAAGAACGAACACCCTTCCGTAAACTAATAGGAATATCCAAGTCAGAAAGTACCTCAGCCGGTGGTGGATCATCCGCAGACGGAGGAGTTGGTTCGGCCGGGGAGGACCTGATGGGCTGTACTACCTGGATGGACCACCTGCCCCGAAGGCGATGATCTCTACCTATGTGACATGTCTACAGTTGCATGTTCGGCTTGGACATCCATCTGCGGCAAAATTGAAGCATCTTTTTCCGCACTTATCAGGCGATAGTTTTTCCTGTGAAACCTGTGTTATGGGCAAACATTCTAGATCTGTTTTTCCTGCTAAAAAAGTTATTTCTTCTAAAGAGATTTTTGAATTAGTACATGCGGATATTTGGGGACCATGTTCTGTGCCCAGTCATTCTGGTGTGAAATACTTTCTGACTTTCATTGATGACTATTCTCGTACCACTTGGCTGTTTCTGCTCAAAGGTCGAAATACTGTGTTAGATTGCATTCACACTTTCTTTGCTGAAATTAAAACACAATCTAACACAGTATTTCGACCTTTGAGCAGAAACAACCAAGTGGTACGAGAATAGTCATCAATGAAAGTCAGAAAGTATTTCACACCAGAATGAAGTATGTATTTTAAAATTAGATAATAGTTACATATATTTTACTTGTATAAATTACACTTTACAACAATACCCTATTATCCCAATTTGCATACAAGTATGCACTCTATTAGAACTAGGCTTATCGTAGGATATTTAATGTATATAAGTTTAATATATTATAGTCAATAATACTTGGGACCATATAGTTTATATAAAGTTACAGGTGTACAGTAAAATTTAAAAAAAGGACAAAAAAGGCCAAAAGCGGGAAAAAATGAAAAAAAAAACAGGTGAAAAGCGGGAAAAAACGGCCGATTAATTACAAAAACGGTAACCAGTGATTTTGGCAAAAATCGAACGGCCCGGGCATTGGGCCGATTAAGCGGCCGTTTAATCGGGCGCTCAGCCCGTTTTTCATTTCACTGGTCACATAATTGACTAACACTTATTAAATTGTGATGTAGGCCATCCACAAAAAAAAACATTCTTGATACACAAGGATTTACCTACATCAGTCACCTTTGACTTTTATCTTTCTTTTTGTCCCCAAATGTGACCGAACCTCCTTTCTTTTTGGTGAAGTTGTTGAAATGACTTATATCACTTGTCATATGCTTAGTGCAACCACTATCAACAATCCATCTTCCTTTTTCCTGCAAGAAAGGAGAATGTCGATTCCCAACTCAAACTTTGGGATCCGGAGTTAGCTTGGGGAACCATTTCATCTTTGGGTTGGTCCCCTTAGGCTTGTAAGGACAATAAGTCGAGTAATGATCATTACATTTACAATAAGAACAAACCATGAGATTCTCAGTGCTGGAAGACTCCCCTACAAAGAAAGAGGTCTCCTTGCTCTTTTTCTTACCTTTGGCTTTGCTCTTACCCTTTCGTGCTCCCCCTATAAATCTCAAACCACTAGTACCACTTTGTTTGGTAGAATGGTCAATGGTTTCATTTAGGGAGTTTTTCCCTTTGAGGAATTTCTGTAGAGATGCTCTTAATCTATGATTATCATCATTAAGAGAAATGACAGTAGAAGATAAACTAGTAATATCATCTCTAGTATGAACAATGTCAGCCTCAAGACATATGGCTTTAGTTATATAAGAATCTTTTTCAAGAGAAATAGAAGCAACATCATTACTAGGCAAGATAGGTCTAGAAGATAAATCATTAACTTGACCAAGCAACCTAGCATTTTCAGATTCAAGCACTTGAATTTTCTTAAGATAGACATCTCTTTCATCCCTACGAGCATCAACAAGAAGCTTAAATTCAACATTTTCAGTTTTAAGAGTTCTAAGCTCCTTTAGACAATTTTGGTTTTCTTCATTAAGAGTTTCAATGTTCTTAAGGTAGACATCATTCTCTACTTCAACTCCATTGTATAGGAGCTCAAGATCAAGTTATTGCCCTTGCAAGTTATCAATGCTGAAAACTCGCTCTCCCTTCTCTCTAGGGCACCCACTCTCCCTTCTCTCTAGACTTCTCCCGGCGGCCGTCGCTGGGGGAAGGGAGCGATTCCTTGGCGCTTTCCTCCCCCTGGCATCCACGCAGCACGGCGAGGTCCGATTGAAGATTGGTGCAGATTCCTGGAGTTAAGGTGTGGTTGGGGTCTTCTCCTCGGCTGACCTGGAGGAAGGGGGATAAAACATGGAGCGTCGTGTGAAGCCAGGTTGCGGATCTGCGGATCGGCTTTGTCGATCTGATCGACCTCCACCCAGTTCAAGAGTTACTGATGGAGAAGAGCCTCCCCTCCCAGATCTGGGGCTCCACGCTTGATACTCCGTTTTCGCAGGCGAAGCTAAGAGATACCTCGCCCTTGCTTCTCAGGCACCCCTTACTCCTCTCTCCGAGCGAGTCCTGGTTCGTCCAGGGCGGTGAAGGCCTTTTCGTCCGCGATCTCTTTGGTTGTCTCGGCGACCACGATGTTGTTGGGTGGCTCGCCTCAGGTCGGGACTCGAGCTCTCCTCCAAGTCCGCCCTGACGCCGCCTCCCTTCTCCTGGTGTTGTGCTCGAGTCTTGTCCCCTGCTCTGAGGTTCCGACCCCGACATAGTAGCGGCGGCGCTTCCTTCTTGGCGGCGTCTTCAGTCCTGGGATCCCCGACAGAGTAGAGGGCACTTCTTCCGTCATCACGTTTAGCTTCACTGCTGGATGAAGGGTGGATGAGGTGCTGTGGTGCAAACCAGGCGGAAGCCTATTGTCCCCTCTACTGCTGTGTGATGGAACACTCTCAAAGTGTTCGATGATATGCCTCTGTGCAAACAGGGGCATCGAGTCCTGGCCGGGTTCCTCGTCCAGCGTTGGCCTCGGGCCACTTGATGTTTGTGCGGTGGATGGTTCTTTGGGGAGCAAAGCGTTCTTGTTCCTTCCCCCCTTAGTTCCCTCTGTCATTGCGACAAGGCAACGTCTTTCAGGTGTTGCTGGGGTGCTTCTGTGATTCTGCTTCTATCTGCTCGTCGAGTTCACCAAGACACTAATCAGTACTGTTCGGTGCCTTAATTCAACCTTCATATTTCTTCTGACCACTAATTTCAGAGGATGATCATATTGCCATGTGCGAAGGAGTAATATGATGGTTGAATTGTTCATTGTTCCAGTCTGATCAATCTGCCTTTGAAGTCTTCTACGAGAAGATGGTATGACAGGATAGACACTGCGATCTATAGCTTTTTGAGACAGATAAACTCTAAAACAGTAGTGCGGCCTTGCTTGGTGCATAGATTGAAGCTGGGTGTCCTTCGTCTACCTTCTGTGCCTGTACAATTTGTGGGTGGTCTTTATTGTCAGTGTAGCTCCTCAGCTGTGTAGGCTGATGGATAGTCAGTTTCTTGTTTGTGTATTATTCTGGGACGATTCTTTCTGGTTTGTAGTTTCTTTTGTTTAGAGATCTTATGTTCAAGACCGATTAGAATCTGGTCTTTTGCTTTCTTTCTGTAATCCTGTAAACGGGTTAGGGGGTGCGTCTTCATGTACCTAAAGTTTTGGTAAATTTAATAGCAACATAGTTTTTAGCCGACCAAAAAAAGTTATCAATGCTCTCAAGATGAGTTTTTTCATTAAGCTCAAGAATTTCAAGTTTAGAATACAAATCATCAATAATTTTCCTAATCGTTTTCTTTTAGATTTACTTTTAGCAAAAGATGAACGGGTAGAAACAAGCATGTCAATAATAGCTTCCTTAGATAACTCATGCAAGCTTACCTCACCAATTTCTTCACTAGTAGAGGCCATAAGTGCAAGGTGGCATTCTCCATTTTCTTCGGAGCTTGAGCTACTTGAGGATGAAGCTTCCCAAACTGCATGAGCTACATTCTTGTATCTCTTTTCCTTCTTGTCCTTCCTCTTGTACTTGCTCTCTTTCTTGTACTCCTCTTCCTTCTTTGAGCTGCCCTTGTGGTGTGACTTTCTTGACTTAGGACATTCACTCTTGTAGTGCCTCTTTTATCCACACTTGTAGCATCTAGGAGTAGAGGAGGAGGAGGCTTGCTTTCCCTTGAAGTGTTTGCCCTTGATGTAGTTGGTTTCACGCTCACTTGGGCCATCATCTTCACTAGAGGAGGAAGGAGAAGTCCAGCAAGCAAGTTGCTGTTGAAGGATGACCGCCTCCACTTGTGCTTTGAAAGCACTATCTTTGATCTTCTTGGCTTCCTTCTCTTATTGCTTGGCTTCTTCTTACTTGTCAAGCCTTGGCTCTTGGGCTTGGAGGTTGCCAATGAGTTCTTCAGTTGGGATGTCACCAAGGCTCATCACTTCTTCAATGGAGGTGACCTTTGACTCCCATCTCTTTGGTAGAGTCCCCAAGATCTTAGAGTTGATTACACCTCTATCCAAAGTGTTTCCCAGTGCAACCATCCCATTGATGATGACATTGAGTCTTGAGCACATCTCCGCAATCCCTTATTTCTTGCCCATTTTGAAGTTCTCTAGAAGATTGTTTAGCATGTAGATCTTAGTCTCCTTGACTTGCTTTGTGCCCTCATAAGTGATGCACAATTTGTCCCAAATCTCATAGGCAGTGTCCCAAGATGAGATTCGGTTGAACTCTGTTGGGGTAAGGGCTGCATAGAGAATGCTTATGCCTTTGACATTGAGTTGTGCAACTTCACTCCATGTTGCAACAACTCCGATTAGCTCCTTGTATGGTGTGACCATCACCTTCCACATGTCAAAGTTCATGCCTTGAATGTAGAATTGCATACACCTCTTTCAATAGAGGAAGTTGGTGCCATCAAAGACTGGGGGACGCATGGAGAAGCCTCCCTCTAGGTTGAGAGAACCAAGGTTGAGAGAACCAAGTAGGTTGTCGCCCATCTTCTCGTCTCGTGGGAGATTGTTGAAGAAGATTCTTTAGTTCTGATACCACTTGTTGGATCTAGGGCTCTAGAGGGGGGAGGTGAATAGAGCTTCAAAAATTCTCACAAGATTGATTAGACCTTCAAATTATATCAATCAAAACCAAAAGCTTAAGTGCAATTTGAAATCCTAACTAACAAGCATAGCAAGGATGAGAGGAATTGATAGCAAGCACTTGACATTGTCGTTTAGAGTCGTTCCACTCTCCAAACTAGAAGAGAGTTAGTCCACTACCTAGAGAGGTCAACCTCTAGGACTTTGCAAGTGCTTTTCTCTATATATTCACCAATAAGAGTTGCAACACAAGACCAACAAAGGACTTATCCATCCAAACACAAAGAGTCTTCCACCTTACCAAGGACTTACCACTTTGCTAAGAGTCTTCAACCTTCTTCCAAGGTCTTACCTACTCTTGCACAAGTCTTCAGCCTTAAAGGGTTTATCCACTCTTCTTGGATCTTCAACCTTTGTTTTCTCCTTCACCTGGAGAAGATTTTCACCTCTTCTTCAATCTTGAAGAAGAAGAACAACTCCACCTTCACTCGGAGTAGCTTGCTTCACCTTTGCTTCATGGAGGAAAGGGGGAGGGAAGATGAAATGGAATGAGAGCTTTACAAGCACAAGGAAGTAGCTCTCTTACAACAGGCCTATCTAACTTATAATCATGAAATGAAGTGCAAACTAGAGAGAGAAAAGGGCTCAAGGAGTTGCAACACACTCAACTATGACAAGGACTTAGAATAGCATGGATGAACAAACTTGGAATGAACTCCAAGGGGTCCTATTTATAGCTGGGGGTGTTCCTTTGAGTGTGGGATCACTTAGGGTCGAAATATAGCCGTTTTCTAAGATGCAACGAATCTATTTTCGCCCAAAACAACTCACCAACGGCTATAATCATTTTTTTCTGCATTTTCCGTACAGTATATTCGATCGAGTTTCAATAAAGGTAACTCAACCGATCCGCTAAATGACAAAGCCAATTTTCAAACTATCAGTCGAGTTTGTTTTGGGAAACTCGACCGATGAGCTAAAATTAGTTTTGCTTAGTGAGTCGGTCGGTCAAGTTATGTGAGTGTACAACTCGACCGATGGGTCATCTTCAGAAAATCCATCATAGGATCGGTCGAGTTTCCAACTCGACCGATAAACAGCTTGTGATAAATTTTCTAAATTGACATTTGAGTGATTAAACCTTGGAATTAAGTGTCCCTGATTTTTTCTCATCTTAGTTACAAGCCATATGATCAATACAAGTGATTACAAAAATCGTCTAAGGTCATTTGAAGTGATTTCCCAAAACGCACACTTGCATTGCATTTGACTTGAACTTGAACAAGCTAGGACTTGTATAATTTGATCATTTTCATGTACCTAAAGCCTGAAATCAATCTTGAACAAACATATTAGATACATAAAAATGGAATGGTTAAGTATTATCAAAATATGGGCAATGTATAACTCTCAAGTCAACAGAATCAAAGGAGGGGGCGGAAATACTGGAGCAGGAGGTCGAGTGGGAGTGGAAATAGAGAGAGGGGCGAAATAGTAGTAGAAATAGTAAAGGAAGAAGAATCAAATCAAGGGAGCAGAAATTCAAGTTAAGAAGAAAAAAGGAAGATAAACAACAAGTAGTATTAAAGAGGGGAAGAAGCAGAGCATACATGCGAGCTGGAGTGTCGCCACTTTGTAGTTGAGTTGGAGTGTTAGGGACTCCAGTACCGTCAACGCGCAAAGTCCCGCCTCCATCACTGCCGGTGTGAGAAGTTGTTGCCCTGGTAGCTGATCTGGTCGAGGGAGGGTGTCGAGATGGGGTTGTTGCGTGAGACTGGGGTTTTAGTCAGGGGAGAGTTGGGGGATTAGTCAATTTTTTTCTTCTTTTTTCGTTCTTTTATCATCAATTGGGCTTAGTGCGACGACTTTTTAAAGATTTGTGATGCTTATTCATCGGTCCTGGTTCGATTATATGGCCCATTGGGCCTACTCGACTCGGTCCACTGCCAACGCCGAGAGTCGGCCGCTTAAGACGATTTTCTAAACACAATTCTTGAGTAATGAATTATCCTTCTCTCAGGTTAGCATAGTTGGACTTTGCCCTGGCATCAACCTTAGAATCAGATGGAGCAGGAGGGTCATTAGTCAGGTGTGAGGATTTATCCTTAGAATAAGCATGTATCTCCAAGGATTGAGCCATATTGCATGTCTTTCCAGCCTGACGTATAAAGATAACTTGGTGACGAAACGTCTTATGTTTAGAAGCATTGAAAACAACAGACATCAGCCAGAAATAGAATAGATAGCTAGATGATAAGAAAAGTTAACCAGGGAGAGCGATGATCCCTGTACGTATAGAACATCAACCAAATGCAGTAAACAAGCACCGAAACCAGCTGTATCTCATTGGTTGTAGGTGTATTATATAGGGCGGAGACCCATTAAGATGTTGAGGAGGCCTTCCTGTAGTCAGGCTAAAAATTAGACGGGGTGTAACCAGTGAATTGAAAAACGGGCTGAGCGGCCGATTAAACGGCCGATTAATCGGCCCAACACCCAGGCTGTTCGATTTTTGCCAAAATTGCCGGTTAACGTTTTTGTAATTAATCGACCGTTTTTCCAGCTTTTTACCTGTTTTTTCCCACTTTTGGCCGTTTTTTGTAAATTTTTCTGTACACCTGTAACTTTATATAAACTATATGGCCCCAAGTATTACTGACTATAATATATTAAACTCAAATATCCTATGATAAGCCTAGTTCTAATAGAATGCATACTTGTATGCAAGTTGGGATAACAGGGTACTGTTGTAAAGTGTAATTTATACAAGTAAAAATTGTAAAATATATGTAACTATTATCTAATTTTAAAATGCATACTTTAGTTAATTGTACTGCTGTAATGTATGACTAATTGGAGTCAGGTTAGAATACACTCGAGTGTACAGATCACACTGTACACCCTAATGGTGTTTGCCTATCTAGACCATGTTTTTTCAAAATCTAATCCATTGATCTTCATGGTTACAATAATAATAGGTCACATACAAAATTTGAACTCATTTGGATGAGTGTAAGTCACTCATCCAAGGACAACAAAATCGACGCACAAAACTAATTTGAAATACATGATTTTTGCCTCCTTTAGATGCACGATCTATAAGTGTCCAAATGAGCTAAAATTTATTATATAGTATGTTCTTATGATAATTAAGAAGATCAACGGTTTAGATTTTTCAAAAATTTGTTGTATCTTAAAAAATGACTGAGGTGTACGGTGCCTCCGGTACACTCGAGTGTACACTAGCCTGACTCTGACTAATTGATGATATGGACATATAACAATAAGTTAGAAAGGTATCCAATAATTAGTCTATTGTTTACTGCTTAACTATGTAAACATGTGATGCAAACATATTTCTGAATCATGTATGTAGGGTATTTTATCTATGTCAAATCTATTGTTTATTATATTATGGCTATAATTATTGTCTTATAGCTATCTTATAAACTATTTGGGTGTTTTGTACTGTTGGGTAGAGTGTTTAGAATCTTTAGATATATATAAAAGTTCCAAAGAGTATTAGTATTTATATACATATATATGTAATTTTGTATAAAATTATATAGGAAATTAAAATCCGTTTTTTCAAAAATCGGCCGCTTACCGCTTAACCAGTTACAAGGTGCTGTCCGCACAGTTACCGCTTAACATTTTTAAAAACATTGGATATAACCTTGTTACATCAATAGGGGCAGCCAACAACCTTGTGTGGAAACAATCACCTTAGGGCAAGAGGTGCCGACAACAGTCCCCTTGAGCAAAAGGTGATGGTGAAAGCAACAGACCATGTAGGGGCAGGAGGCGGTGACATAGACCTCCTAAGGGGCAGGAGGCGACAACACATGCAGGCCAAAAGGGAGACAGTGACACTTGTGTTCTCAATGGGAGACAATGGCTGCGACAACCTCAAGGGAAGGTCAGTGGCAGTGGCAGTGGTAGCTGCCTGCAACATGCCTGGATGGCATACGGAAGAGAAAGGAGAAAGGGGGGAACGTAATACTGCTCTGATACCATGATGATAACATGTATCTTGATTAAGTGATTACAAAGACATATATCTCCTTCGAAAATCTATGGAGATAGTGGATACCATGATGAGAAGAAAAGTCAATATAGCTTGCTTGCAGGAAACTAAGTGGACAGGGGTGGCGTAGGTATTATTGTTGATAAGATGTTGAAGGATGATGTGGTTAACATCACTAGGATGGGTGATAGAATCATAGCTATAAAGGTTGTTCTTAGGGGAATTTTTTTTAACATTATTAGTGCTTCTGCTCCCCCAAGTTGGCCTTAGCGAGGAGGCTAAGAAGGATTTTTGGGATGACATTGATGAATTTGATGCAGGGAATACCGACAAAGAAGAAGATCATGTTATTGGGAGTGATTTAAATGTCCATGTGGGGAGTAGCAATGCTGGATATGAGAGACTTCATGGTGGTTTTGGATATGGCAGCAGAAACGGAGGAGAGAGGATATTAGATTCTGCAGTTGCATATGATATGATTTTGACAAACACTCATTTCAAGAAAAGAGAATCTCATAAGCTTACTTTTAAGAGTGGGCACAATTGTAGTCAAATTGATTACCTCCGGATGGATCGTAAAGTATGCAAGGATTGTAAAGTGATTCTTGGCGAAGAACTCATGACCCAACATAGGTTGGTAGTTTTGGGTATTAACCAAGGAAGAAAATGTCCGATTTCGACGCCGTTTCGGTAGCCACAGAAACAGAAATTTCGACAGAAATTTTGACAGATGCATTCCTGGCGTTTGGACGACCAAATGGTCGAATTATTTATCGAAATTTTACCAGAACAATCTACTAGTGTAGATCTACTCAAATATGCAATAATATTTCATATTGGATATGTGAGGGGGTGGGGCTCCTCATGTGTGAGTGAAGGAAGCTGAACAATTTCGATGGCCATTTCGATGGAGATTTTGAGGTCAATTGAATGGCGGAATGAATGAATTAAGTCATCATAGTTTGCAAGCACAATATATAGACTTAAAGACACAAATTTATGGAAACATAGCATGATCTAGGATGGTAGGACCTCTCAGTAGGATGACATGACGTAGTACATAAACAATGTCGCAGTGGTATGTTAGTGAGTATTGAAGAAGCATGAGACAACTATGGTTTATGCATCTAGTTGAACCATGATGGTTGTCATCCTCTTTGTTGATTATACCTATCAACATATTAGCTCATGTTGATTTTGTTTTATACAAGCGTAGATATGTCTCACTGTTACTCCATATGCTTACAAGTGATAAAATGCATACTAATGGATTAGCTCAAGCTTTGTTCATCGTCGTGTGCTTTTGTAGCGAGAGCCTATAGGAGGCAACCATGTAGTTAGATGTGTGATTGATAATGGCATACATACAAAATATCTCGATAGTCATGCTAATTTTGCGCACTATAACATAAATTATGTGACCTCAAAAATGAAAGTCAATGGGCCATCATAGTCATAGATATCACTCCCACACACATTTTTAAATATTTCCTTTGTAGATCTTTATAGAAGTGAGAGAAATAAGAGAGAGGTAGAATTAGGTTAGGAAGAGAAGAAACATAACTTAGATTGCCCCTAACAAGCCCAAGGAATCACATAGTAAAATCTGCAGACATCGTGCCCCATTTCTCGAAATAATAGATGTGTTTCTCGAAATTTCGTTGAAATGCGGACGAAATAGGCCTTTTTTCATCGAAATTTACCTAATTTCGTCAAAATTCGAAATAATTGTCGAAATTTTATTTTTTTCTGGCGAAATTCCCTACGTACAGACATGTAAGGCCATTTCTATGTCCGATCGTTGGCGGCATCGAAATAATTAGCGAAATTTCGCCAATTTCGACGAAATTTTGAACATTGGTATTAACATTAGGGTCAATAAAGGCAAGTGTAACAAAAACCAAGATAGTAGGATCAAGTGGTGAAATCTTAAAAGAGAAAAGAAATTGACTTTTCCTGATAAACTCGTTAAGGAGGGAACCTAGAACTTGGAGTTTGATGTTAACACTATGTGGCATAACATGAGTTCCTGCATAACAAAAATCGCCAAAGAATTTTTTAGGGAGTCCAAAGGTTGTGGGCCTCTACTGAAAGAGACTTGGTGGTGGAGTGATGAAGTACAGAAGGCTATTAAACTGAAAAGCGAGATCTATAAGAGTTTGCCCAAATCTAGAGATGATGCAACGTTTCAGAGATACAGGCAAGCAAAGAAAGAAGCTAAAAAGGTTGTTCAAGAAGCAAGGTCTAGATTCTTTGATGATATTTATAAGTTGGACACAAGAGAAGGGGAAAAAGATATATATAAACTGGCTCGTATAAGAGGAAGGAAAGGAAGAGACTTAAGTCAAGTAAAATGCATCAAAAATGAAGATGGTAGTGTGCTAGTGAAGGACGATGATATCAAGAACTAATGAAGAAATTGCTTCCATAAGCTTTTCAATGGAGATACTGTAAATAATGTTAGGGACTCGTGTGACATGAATACAAGAGATACCATTTACACAGGACGGATTTCACTTTTGAGGTCAAGAATGCTTTAAAAAAGATGAAAATGAGAAAGGCATGAGGACCAGACGGTATTCCCATTGATGTTAAAAAATTTATTTAACAAGATCATGAAGACCAAGAAGATGCCAGATGAGTGGAGAAATAGTACTATAGTGCCCATCTACAAGAACAAAGGTGATGTTCATAGCTGCACAAACTACAGAGGTATCAAGTCGATGAGTCACACAATGAAGCTTTGGGAGGGGTTTTTTAGTCCAAAGCTTTTGGCAATTGATGCAGTTGGCGTTGTTTAGATCTTCTTCTACGTCTCTTCTCTTGAAACAACAGGGAAAGTTTTGTTGACAGTTAGTCAATGTTCTATCCTGGAGACTACCAAAGAGCATGAGTACAGTCTATTAGCTGTTTTCCTTCCTACTAATAGTTGAGGTTCCTATCTTTGTGGGTGAGCGTTGACAGTGGAACCCCTCATCTGTCTAGGACGATGGATCTCAGTTAGAACTCTGTCTTGTGTTCTGTTTGATATTTCTACAGATGGTTCCTCTCTCTCTGTTTTGGGTCTTCTATGTAAGACCATAGTTTTAGTTTGGTGATCTTTGTAATCCCCATTAAGGGGTTAAGGGGTGCAGTTCACATGTACCTAAAGTTTTGGCATCATAATAAAGCAACAGGATTTTTCGCGACCAAAAAAAAGAAAACATGCAGTAAGGAGAGCGTCAGACCTGGTAATGTCAAGAAGATTGAAACATGATTGTCCTGGTAATGTCAAGAAGATGACGATTTTTCCTCTCTACTACCCCATTCTGCCAAGGGTTGTGAGGACAGGATGTACGATGTATCATCCCAACATAACTACAAAAATCAGCCATGGCATTTTGAACATACTCCAAAGCATTATCAGATTGAAGAACTTTAATATTGCAATAAAATTGAACTTTTATTTCTTGATGAAAATGTTTGACAGTAGATAGCACAGACTCTCGACTTTTCAACAAATAAATCCAAGTCATACGCGAAAAATCATCCACATAGGAGATAAAATAACGAAAACCATTATAACTATGGTCTTTTACAGGACCCCAAACATCACTATAGACCAACTCAAAAGGACATGACGCCCGTTTATTGACACGACCGGGATAAGACATTCTATGATGTTTCCCCAGTTAACAGGACTGACACTCTAAAGACGATACTTGAGACAATTCTGGTTCTAACTTTCTCAGGCTCTCTAATGAAGGATGTCCATATATGTAGTGCCACATTAAGGGAGAGCCACTCAACAAGACAGCTGGAGCAGGAGCAGAAACTTGGCGAGGCAAACTGTCACCGTGGAAAAGGTAGAGATCACCTTTCCTAGGCCCCTCACCAATCGTCCTCATACTCTTGAGATCCTGTAACACAAAACAAGAAGGACCAAAGGTTACCGTACATTTCACAGTATCAATCAACTTACCAACAGACAGAAGATTAAAAGGAAAAGCAGACACATAATGTACGGATTTAAGATCAATTCTAGGAGCCAGAGAAACAGATCCACTGGCTAACACTCTCCTCACTGAACCATCTGCTATTGTTACAGATTTGTGAGGGATATGTGAGTTAATGGAGTGAAGAAGTCTCCTCATACCAGTCATATGCTGTGACGCTCCAGAGTCAACGACCCATGATGAAATAGAACCAGAAGCCAATAAGGAGGTAGCCTGATTACCAGTGGTGGACGCCAAGTTGGCTGAAGATGATGATCCCAAGCTCAGATGTTGAGTAACCAGGATAAATCTATCATATTCCTCCTTGGTGAGTGTGATGCCAGAAGGACCAGAACTCGAAGCAGGAGGCTCAGTAGACTCAGTAGTGGTAGCATAGTTTGCTGCTTCCACAGGTGGTGCAGCAGGTCGACCATGCTTCTTCCAACATTTCTCAACTGTGTGTCCAGGTTTGTCACAGAAAGTGCACTTAGGGCGAGTTCCACGTCCTCGGCCCATACCTGTCCGTCCTCCTCTCACTACAGCAGCTACAGAAGCATGAGAATCTCCTTGAGATGAGACTACGGTAGGATCAACAAGTTCAAAATTTGCCTGTAAATCCTTGAATAGGCCTCTTCCAAGCTGAGAAGTTTATCATAAGCTAAGATAACACTACGGGCTGAACTGCACGAAGAACTCAAATCAGACAAGAATTTTGCTGTAATCAAGTCATCTCTGTCTTTGACTTGCTCCTGGACAGTTACTGGATGGTAGAAACTCAGCTCTTGTGAAATACCTTGAATCACTCCAAAGTATTATTCTAAAGGTCTGTCTCCCTGTCGTTCTGCAAACAGGCGATCATATATCATGAACTGACGAAGCGCATTCTTCTCTTGAGAATAATGTTTCTTCACTGCATCCCTGATCTCTTTGGCGGTAGTGTAGAACATGAACCTCGAGGCAATCCCAGGTTCCATGCTAAATGCAGGAGGATCAGAATCAACGTGTCTCACCTTGTCGCATGACTCCAATACAGTATGGACAACATTCATCCATAAGAAATAATTCTTCCCGTTCAGCTTGATGGAGGGGATAGGAGACATCTCACTGTAGATGGTAGATGCCTTGGTGTCCTCCATGATTTGACGAGAAGAAGAGTGACAGATCGATACACGTTACAAGAAGATATGGGCGACGGGGAGATACTCGTCACGTCACAAGATCAGATGTGTATCTGACGCATCCACAGCCCCAACTGAAATTCCCTAATCACACATGGAGGAGATGTGATTAGGAATTTCTTACGTACCGACGGACCCTCCGGTTTGGGATTTAGAAATCCGTTGGATCAACCAAAGGACCTGACGATCCGGAGATAGAAGAGAAGGGGGGACGACAGCTACGACGCCTAGCCCGAAAGACGGCTACTCCACCCGCTTTGGGCCGGCGACGCGACGGTCGGGGAAGGTTGGCGACGTGCTCTATTCACGTAGGAATTATTATTCACTCCGACGTACTGTTCACGTCGGAGTTACTGTTCACACAGTGTACTGTTCACCGCCGGAGTTACTGTTCACCGCCGGAGAAACTGTTCACACTGGCGACCGGGGAAGGCTGGCGGCCGGCCGACCGGCGGCGGCACTGGGTTGTGACGGCTGGGTAGGGTTAGGTTAGGAACCTTGCTATGATGCCATGTGAAATGTGGTGCCGCAATGCAACGTGCAATGCAGCGTTGAGAGATGCCATAGGCCTTCTCCCTTTTTATTAATAAGAGAAACTGGATAATTTACATAGAGGTCCAGCATGATATAGAAATTACAAAATAGAATAAATATGAAATATATTAACACCTACAAAGGCTTTTAAGAAGGTGAAGTAGGAAACAAAGGTGCCAAGCTATAGGATACAAGATAAGTGAGGTTATTCCCCTTTGCAGCTTCATCATTCCTCATCTTTGGTGGAGCATTTGGTGGAGCATCAGTATTAGTGTAAGTAAAGATCAGTATATATCAAAGGAATGCCCAAACAGCGTGTTATTTCCCGTTAAGCTTATATAGGTAACCTGAAGATAGTAGCAATATCACAAAAAGCATCAGTGACTAACAAAAAATGAAATCAATACTCCAATATGGCAAGTAGCTAGAGCGAGTTATGCAGATCAAGCCAAGTAGAGCCCAAGTGTGGTAGTAGTTGAAGATGCATGTTGCATATATAATAGCAAATGCATGAATAAAAGAGGTAATAAGATACTTTCGAGCAAGAGGATATGCAAAAAAAAAACAATGCAGCCGATGACAGATCTTGTGTAGCTATAATAGGACCACAAGTCCTTGCTGATAGTTGAATTGCATGCAACTAGGTCGTTGCAAGAATGCAATGCACCAATATGCAGACATGCACGTAAAGGAAGGATGCCATAGTGTGTGTGTGTGGGTGGGTGGGTGTGTGTGTGTGTGTGTGTGTGTGTTGTGTGTGTGGTGGTGGTGAGTGCGGGGAGGCAGGCAACACACAACACTAGGAACTAAATTTTGATAGCACAGAGAGCGATGAGTTATATTATGTTTATTGTATAACTAAGAAATGAAGTATATTATTCCTTTACAGTGATAGGGAAACGAAGAGCCCAAATAAGAGGAAAATAATGTACATAAAAAAGTAAACAAAATAAGGTGTACATAGAATTTTAATATTCTAACACTCCATTTATAGATAGCAAGCTGTCTTTCATGCCCACAAACAAAGCTGCTGGGCTACGATCTTATCCTCCAATCTTCATAACTATACCTAGCTAGAAAATAATGAATCGCTGAATATTCTCAGCTCCTACTTTACAATGAATGGAGAACATCAATATACATACATTGATAAACATGATCGACTCTTACCCTATGCCAACTAACTCAAAAATCCATTTAAAAGGACAGTGCAAACAGCACAGATTAGTTTTTCTCTTCTGAAACATGATTGTTCGAAAACATATCGAGTTGGGAAGGTGAACCCAGTATGAACCAGAAAACCTTATAGATGAAAAGACAAACCTTATTTGGGGCAACATCCCTCACAATATGAAACACTGGTTCATTTATTTTTTCCTTTAATGCATCTTCAGCCATCTGCATGATGAAATGCAAAATAACTATGCCATGCACAAAACGAGCAAGAATAAGCAAAAGTTATTCCAAGCTAGCATATATTCTTTTCCACTTGTCTGTTTCCAGTCTACAAATGACCTACATTGGTGAGATTCACTACCGCAAAATGCTGTCTATTTCTAGATCAGATATGCAGGAAACATTCTTGAGTTTCCTTCTTTTTTTGATCTGTAAACTCATAAGTTTTCTGAACTGTTCAATTTGTGTTTGAAGTAAAACTCATGACCGATACTTCTGAAAGCATTAGAACTTTCATATCTGTAACATACTTCCAATATAGATTCCTTCGTCTCCGTAGATCTCATGAAGCAATAACAATGTATCCAAGGCAAAAGACCCTTCCAATGTTTCCTTTTGATGAGCCTTCTAAACACATCTGGTATGGCATTTCACCAAAAAAAAAAGCAAACAAATATTAAGAATCAAAACCTGGGCATCAAGAACAGTACACAGAGAGGTTAAACAACTAGACAAAATAGAAATCAAATGATGAAAATATTAAAGTATTATCAGTTTAACCACCGTGTACCCAAGATGACAATCTATTTAGATACAAGTTAACTGCTTGAAAAGTACGTCCAGCATAGCACTGTAATCCTGAATTGCTTCTGAGAGAGGGAGAAAGGGTGGTTTGTGTGTGAGGCCATGGTAGGCACTCCTGCCAGCCATGTAGATCCAAAAAGTTGAAATGTCTCGACATCAGCAACAAATTAGTTCTGGCCCAAGGAAATTTATCAGGATGTTTCTCAGGTAAGATAATATTAACGTCTGCATTAGTTCAATTTGAGGTGCCTATCAACATCCACTTTTTAAAGTAGATACTTTGCTAGAGTTAATAATGATTATTTTTTATTGTTACCCTGTCATTGGGCCAGGACGGAGAGTCCATTAACCAAGCCATAGTCAATGAGAAACATGTGCATATGCCACGTCCTACATGTATCAGTGCTTGGATATTATATTTGACATTATCAACCTTTTTTTATTACTGAACATCATAGCCGAGCATCCCTAAAACTCAAGTTACGAAATCTGACTCCTGCAGCAAGCGGTCAGCCATCCTCATCTCAATCAGCCGAACTGCGGGCAACTCTCAGGGCTGCAACGTCCTAGTCCCTCCATTCCATGCCCATGTTCATCATGTTTAGTTGTTCATGTATCCAGATGCTTTTGTATTGTTTCAGTTATTTTGGTCACTTGCTTTGATTTATCATCTTCTATTATAAACTTGTATCCTTCATCCACGGTCCACCGGCCTCTTGGTTCAATCATTTTCTATACTAGAAAAGAAAACTGAGAGGAAAGCTAAGAGAATTGAGAAAGTCATCAGATCTAGGCATCAAGTAGCATCCATATCCTGTCACTTTGATTTATGCTTAAAAGTTCAGCTGCAAATGCACGGTAAGTCCGTGTATACTTCACCAATACCGTTCCTACAACACCTCTTATTAACTAACACCCAATTTGACACAAAAAAGCTAGATTCTTAAGATAGGTTACAACTGAAATAGAACTAGGACTATACTATGCTACAGAAATTATTAAGATATTTATCCATTTTACCTTTAGTTGTTCATGATATCTCTATTTTGTTTAGTTATATTGTGAACCTTGTTTTCCTTTTTCCATCTCCATGTTATATCAGGAGATATATGTCTTTCTTCTTCTTCATCATCTAAGCCTCAGTCCCAACTATGTTGGGGTCGGCTACATGTATCTTTTGTTTCCACTCAGCTCCATCATGGGTCATATTCCGATCGAGATGTAGAGATTCAAAATCTCTTTTTATAAGCTCTTCCCATGTTAATTTAGGTCTTCCTCTTCTTCTATTAATTGTGCTTGACTCAATAGCATTGCTTTGTATAGGCGCATTAGTCGTTCTGTGTTGCACATGTCCGTACCATCTGAGTCGGCCCTCGCACAACTTGTCCTCAATGTTCGCCACCCCTTGATATAGTCATTTCTCAAGCGACCTTTTCTTGTCTTCCCACACATCCAGCTTAGCATACACATTTCAGCCACGTTCATCTTGTTGAGACCGTGTTTCTTCACTGCCCAACATTCACTCTCATAGAACATGGTTGGCCGTATAAATGTTCTATAAAACTTGTTTTTTAATCTGAGAGAGATCTTCCGATCACATAATACTCCAGTTGCACTCCATTTCAACCATCCTACAGTGATTCCGTGACAAACGTCTTGGCCATCCCCATCTATTTGAATAATAGAACCCAAGTAACAAAATTTATCACATTTTGATATATCTACTCCGTCCAACTTGGCTCCACCATTCACATTGCAAGATTGGCTGAAATTGCAATGCATATACTCAGCTTTGCTCCTATTAATCATCAATCCATTTGATTTCAATGTCTTTCTCCAAAGTTCAATTGTATCATTCAATCCATCTTTAGTTTTGTCAACCAATACAATATCCTCGACAAATAACATACATCAAGGAATATCATCCTGAACATTCTTTGTCAAATCATCTATAACAAGAACAAATAGATATGGACTGAGTGTGGATCCTTAGTATACCCCAACTATGATAGGAAATGTTGGTGTCTCTCCTCCAGGAGTCTTCACACTTGTAGCAGAGCTATCATACATGTCTTTAATCAAGTCAATGTATTGGATTGACACACCCTTTTTCTTCAAAACCATTCACATCCACTTCCCTGGGTACTCGATCATAAGCCTTTCCAGATCAATAAAAACCATATGAAGATCTCTTTTGCTTTCTCTATACTTTTCCATAAGCCTCCTTTTATCCACACTCACAGAGAAAGTGGAACAGTGATCTAGCCAAGACTCTTATCAATCGGACAACAGACAATGTCTTCACTTCTAACACATCACCAATGAAGAAACATGAAACAAAGAATGGGGGTTAACCCCCTTCCATTCTTTTCTTGCCTGGCTTTTTCCCCCTGCTCGGCCTGAACCTACTGAAGTCATGCGATTCTGCCTCCCAGGGATCAAATTCCAACTCAGAGTTTGAATCCATAATGGATTCATTGTCCTCACCGAGCAGCTGTGCTTTTCCCTGTTGAACGTCAGCAGAGAACACACTACTGTTCCAAATTTTATTAACCTGCCACGAAGCAGAACTGGACATGTCTTTACTTCTTCTGCTTAGTTCCACCTCCCGTTCCAGAATAAGACTCCCCATGTCGATGGGCGGAGAGGATCCACACATCTCAGGTTCCAGGACTCTTAAATGGACCTGGGGTTGACATTCAGCAGCAGCAGAAAGAACCACATCCTTCACCAATTGAGCAATGGAGTCACGAAGGCCCATTTCCACTGCATCAGAGACAAAAACATTATCCCCCGATTGGCTAGAAACCTTCCTCCCTCGATCCACCTTGGATTGCTCCTTAGAGGACTCGTCGACATTGTCTCGAACACCTGGTGACTTCCCCAACCGCACCTGCAGGTCTTTCTCCGATGGGGGTCTCCTTGTCTTCAGAGGACAGGAAGTGGCTCTATGGCCAAACCTCTTACAGTTTGGGCATATCGTAGGTTTAGATATAGCCTCAACCTTCAAGGTTTTACACACAGAGTCAACCTCCACCAAAGTCTCCTTAGGGAATGTAGATTCATGGTCCAACTCGATGCAGACCCGCGCAGCTTCAAGGCAACCTGTAGAAATGGATTTATCATCAAAGTCCACAGGTCGGCCAATGGTACTGGCGACGCTTGAGATGTTCTTGCGATTCCAGGGAACTCCGGCGTTCTCAATTTTGAACCATACGGGCACCTGCGAGAAGGAAAGGGGTGGAAGGGATGAACCTGAGTTCCATACATTGGCTACAAGCAGTGAGCCATCAAGGAACCATGGAGCTTCCCGGAGAACCCTGTCTCTGTCTCCGCGGGAAGGCATCTTGACGATGTAACCCTCCCTCTCCTCCGAAACGATCTCCACAGGACCACTAGGTCTCCATAATCTGCGGATCCACCCAGACAATTGGCCACTGTAGGGTCTTCTGCCAACGAATCAGATAGATAGGTACTCATCCCAGTCAGGGACAGAACTTTCCTGGCTAGTGATGGACGCACACCGCTTGCCGTCCTTGATCCCTGGCTCGATGAAGTCCAGCAGCTCGACATCGATCTCGTCTTGGCCTAGCCTACACGAGCGAAGCTAGTCTGCAACCGAGGTCGATGCCTCTATGGATCTGCAGGGCGGCGATTTCGGGGGATTGGCGGTGGCCGCAGTCGACGCCACCGGTGGATCTCTAGCAGCACCAGGGGTTCCAGGGTTGCCTCCTTCACCATTCGCCTCCGATTGGCGATATGGAGGGGTCGAAGACCCGGTGGCAAGCTCTTTTCCCCCTCGACTGCTAGCAGGTCGCCCTCTCCCTCTCCCTCGCCTGCTCCGTCCACGACCCATCAGATTACCTTTACCATTACCCCTTACTGCATGTTTTCTTATCAACAAGCAACCTTCTTCTGTGCTTCAAGGACGTACTCCTTTCCCTGTCTTATGTCCCAAGGATCAACTCTTCCTTGTTCCTCTTAGAGTGTTTGGTTGTACTTCTTTTGTCCACAATTTTGATCCTAAGGCTGATAAGTTATCTCCTAGGTCTATTAGGACTCTCTTTCTTGGGTACTTCAACACTAGCAAAGGGTACAAGTGTTATTGTCCAAGTCTGTCGTATGTTTGTGTCTAGAGATGTGACTTTTCATGAATCCACTCCATATTTCTCTAGTGTTCCCAGTAAGGGGGAGCAATTGTGTGAGAGAGTGCCACCATCAGATGCTAGTGAGAGAGTGCCACCACCACATCAGAGTGAGAGAGTGCCATCTATCATTCCTGACTATACTATCATTCAGGAAGAGCAGCTAGCAGATGGTCCACAAATTCAGCAATATTCACATGTTTATAGCAGACGAGGCAGACAAGATCCAGAGGAGGTAGCGACTCCAGTCTCTGAGCCCTCCCCATCTTCCTCTACTCAAGGGATTCCTGAAGAACCATCTGACCTTGATGTTCCCATTGTTGTTCGTAAAGGTACCCGTTCATGTACTATTCGGCATCCTATTACAAATGTATGTTGTTTGTCCAAGTTATCTCAGCAGGCTCGCTCTTTTGCTGTTGGGATTGATTCTGTGGTCATTCTAAGAAATCATCTTGATGCTATGAAGGATATTGGCTGGAAACAGGCTATGCATGTTGAGATGTCTGCTCTGTTACAGAACAACACCTGGGAACTTGTTGACTTACCTCCAGATAAAAATGTTGTGGGATGCAGATGGGTATTTACAGTAAAACATAATCTAGATGGTTCTGTGGAGAGATTGAAAGCTAGATTGGTTGCAAAGGGGTACACTCAGACACAAGGAAGAAAATGTCTGATTTCGATGCCGTTTCGCTAGCCACAAAAACAGAAATTTACTGAAATTTTGATGGAAATTTCGACAAATGTGTTCCTAATGTTTCGATAGAAAAATCAATGAATTAATTTATGAAATTTTACCAGAATTATCTACTAGTGTAGATCTACTCAAATATGCAATAATATTTCATTCTGGATATGTGGGGGTGGGGGTCTCCTCATGTGTGAGTGAAGGACCCTGAACTATTTCGATGGAGAATTTCAATGTCAATTTTCAATGTTGAAATCAATGAATCAAGTCATTATAGTTTGCAAGAACAAGGTATAGACTTAAAGACACAACTGTGCAAAAAGAAAATGCTCTAGGCAGTCCATAGTTCATTAAAAAGAAAGAAAAATTTCGATGGACATTGCATTTCGACAGTGCATTTCGATGTCCGATGGCCATCGGTATGGAAATAATTGTGGAAATTTCGACAATTTCGTGGAAATTTTAAACTATGCTCAGACATATGGGGTTGATTTCTTTGAGACCTTCTCACCAGTGGCTCGTCTGAATTCTGTGCGTATCCTTATTTCTCTGGCTACTACATTTGACTGGCCTCTATTTCAGCTCGATGTAAAGAATGCCTTCCTTCATGGTGATCTACAAGAGGAGGTATACATGGAGCAACCACCTGGTTTTGTTGCTCAGGGGGAGTGTTAGAAGGTGTGTGTAGGTTGAAGAAAACCATCTATGGATTGCAACAATCTCCTAGAGCTTGGTTTGACAAGTTCAGTGATGTTGTGCTAAAGATGGGTTTTTCTCATTCTGTTACTGATCACTCTTTATTTTATTCTACTTCTTCTGGTGGATCTATTATTGTTGTTGTGTATGTTGATGATATTGTTATCACTGGTAGTGATTCCACATGCATATCTCGTGTGAAAGCGGGCTTGCAGGGGCACTTTCACACAGGATCTGGGAAAACTGAGATATTTTCTGGGCATTGACTCATGCAGGTACCAATTTGTCTCAGAGAAAATATGTACTGGATTTACTACAGGAAACTGGTATGAGGGAGTCTAAGCCTGTGTCTACTCCTATGGACTATCATGTGAAGGAGATGACTGATGATGCTGATTATCCAGATCCAGGATATTACAGGAAAATTGATATATTTGACAGTCACACGTCCTAACATTTCTTTTGCTGTAGGAGTGGTGAGTCAACATATGAGCTCTCCAAAACTGTCTCATTGGACATCTGTCTATCGTATTCTGAGATATCTGAAAGGTGCACCTGGTAAGGGAATCACCTATTATAGGCCGAATACTCATGTATCCACACTGTCTCTTACTGGTTATGCAGATGCAGATTGGGCTAGTAATCTGAATGATAGGAGGTCTACATTTGGATATTGCACATTTCTGGGGAATCATCTTATTACCTGAAAAAGCAAAAAGCAAAATGTTGTGGCAAAATCTAGCATGGAAGCTGAGTATAGAGCAATGACACATGCATGTTGTGAGTTGCAGTGGGTTCAATCTGTACTTTCTGAATTAAAGATTCCTGTTTTGTTTCATATAGAACCCAGATGTGACAATCAAGCGGCCATATACATTGCTAAGAATCCAGTCTTCCACGAACGTACTAAGCACATTGAAGTTGACTGCCACTTTATCAGAGACCAGATCAAGAATGGAACTGTTGTGACTCCACATGTCAAGTCTGAAGATCAACTTGCAGATGCTCTTACGAAGCCATTGAGTCCAGCAGCTTTCCAGAGTTTTTGCAACAAGCTGGGTCCATAGTCACAATATACTCCGTTTTTTTCAAAAAAACGCGTTTAAAACGTGTATAATTCACCTGCCGTATATGACGGCCGTTTTAAACTCCAAATCGAATAATACGTTTTAAACGCGTTTAATTCACGTTTTATTCACGTATTGCGTTTTAAACGCGTTCAATACGTTTTTTTGCCGTTTTATACAGTTCTGTACTTTTGCTTCACATTTGTTTTTTCCACGTCATTTTTTACTTGTAGTAGGGTTCCACTAAACCGTCCAACCTTCCTCTTCTATCCCTGACACACCCTGAGCCAAGAGTAACCCTCGACATTCTACATGTATGCTCCATCTTCCTCCTCCATTCTCCCCCCTCTTTCCCTGATTTGTGCTTGCTGCTCCCACTTCTTCTCCTTCTTCCAATATTAGGGTAATCAGTTTGATGTTTAGTCATTTTAAATCATTATATGAGTGGGTGTATATATATGTTTGTATGTGTTTATGTATATGTACACATATATATAATCCGTCTTTTTACCGACTTTTTTCCGAATAGTTGACCGAACTTTTACCGTACGTTGACCGATTTTTATCCGAATTTTCCGCATATTTCCCGATTTCCGAATTTTTCAACTTGGTCGTATGTATCCCGAATACCAAATTTGTGACTATGGCTGGGTCTACACGATGTGTACACTCCAGCTTGAGGGGGAGTGTTAATATATTTCATATTTATTTTATTTTATAATTTCTATATCCTGCTGGACCTCTATGTAAATTATCCAGTTTCTCTTATTAATAAAAAGGGAGAAGGCCTATGGCCTCTCTCAACGCTGCATTGATCGTTGCATTGCGGCACCACATTTCACAGTAGGGGTATCGGAAACTCAAAGGAATACCAAGGATTTGTTGTTGACATTTTTGTAGTGCTTTCCACTTGTTTTGGCCCTTTGATTTTGACAAATTTTAGTGTCAATTGAGACAACATTGTGCCTCCTGAGGCATTATACCTTTGCACCTTGTCTATGGTGTAAGAAAGTTTTGAACATTCATTTGAAGCTTGGATTTCTCAATTACAGTCGTGTACACATTAGCCACTACTTTATCCACGATTAAATCATCCTTGAGAGCCACAATAATGGAAATATGGACTCGTATTGACCTTCTTATCACACTAATACAATTTTTGATGTGAGGTAGACCGAAGATTTATGTGAAAATAAAAAGGGTAAATATCATAGCTATCAAGCTATCTAAGGACTGGGAGTTAGTTGATCCTTCTGTTGACTGTTCTCCAATTGGTTGTTGGTGGGTTTTTAATATTAAATATCAATTGGATGGTATTGTTGAATGGTTGAAAGCCCTCTTTGTTGCAAAAGGCCACACAAACTTATCAAGTTAATTATTTTGAGGCATTCTTTCTTGTTGTACGGTTGAATTCAATATGTTCTTATTTCTAGTAGTGATTGGCCTTTGTATCTACTAGATGTAAAGTACGACTTTATATATAGAGACCTGCAAGAGGAAGTGTATATGGAGCAACATCGTGGGTTTGTTGCTCAAGGGGGTGCATTAAAGTTTGTAAAGTCGGGAAGGTGATTTATGGCTCAAAAGAAGCCCGAGGGCGTGTTTTGGTAAATTAAGCCAAATTCTTGTTCAGTTCAGCTACAAACACCCACTCTAACCAATTCATCTTCATAAAAAAGATTGTTTTCTGGGATTGTCAACCTAATTGTGTATGTTGATGATATTATACTCTTTGGTAGTGACTATAATGGGATTCAGGGCACCAAAGAATATCTAAGGAAACATGTCATTGTTATGACCTTGGCAAGCTTTGTTACTTTTTGGGGATTGAAGTATCCTTTTTTTTCTTTTGGCATTTGTTTATCTCAACGTAGGTATATTCTTAATCTTTTACAAGAAACTGTATGCTTGGAGTCAAGACAAGTAGTATATTGTTTGATCCCAACACAAATTGGGATGATGACTCCTCTCTTGCTTATCTTGACAACAAGTTGTACATAAAATTGCTTGGAAAATTCGTATATTGACTGTGACCAGGGCTGATATTACTTCTTCTGTTGGACTTGTTAGTAAGTATCTGGACAATTCTCGACAAAGTCATTGGGATGTTGTTTGTCATATCCTCAAATATTTGAAAAGCTCTCTAGGAAAGGAGTTCTCTATAAAATACGCTGACATTGTAAGGTCCCTAGATACTCTAACTCTAATTATGCTGGTAGTAGAATCAACAAGAAGTGTCAATCAATCGACACCGTGTGTCGGCCTCTAGAGGAGTCGTCAAACAGATTCAGGAATCAGCAAGCATGATGTGTCAATTGGTATGCACAATGTGTTGCCGCTAAGGTTTCTCATACCCCGACGTTGTAGGTACGAGGTTTCATCATTCCACACAGTCATGACCCTGCTAGGTTTTCTCCTACTCGGGCGGCGCTAGACATGGCGCGTCTGAAGTCAGAGACTCCAGAAGGATTCCTGCAAAGTGTGGCATCCACCTCACATGTTGTGTCACCTAATGACACGACCTGTCAGCCGAGGCATGTGTCATGTTTGACATTAGGAAGTCCATATGCATTTCAAAGGGCATGTCCACAATGTCAAACGTCATTTCCATGGTCAAAAGTTTACTATTTCGACATATATGTTGCTGCTAGCCATCTATACTCTTCTAAGAATGTTTCGAGGCCTCTTGCCTCCAAACCCCCGCACAGAGGAACGTTGCCTCTTGCAACTCGCAACCAACGCACCACAAATCAGGGGGAGAGAAATCAAGCCTTCAAAAGTTATAACAACCTCGCAGTTGAAGATTACATTCCATGTCCTCCCACCCCTCATGTGTGTGTATCTTTCTAATTGTTACATGCATGTTAGCCCTGCGAAAATAAATGATTAAAGTCACCACCAGCACTACCATCTCCATCATCATCTAAGTCGCAGTCCCGACCATTTTGGTGTTGAAGACATGGATCTTGCTTTTCCAATCAGCTCTGTTATGGGTTATATTTTGATCCAGGTGTAAAGGTTTATTATCTCTCTTTATAAACTCTTCCCAAGTTAATTTAGGCAAGCCTCCTCTTTTAAGTATGCTCGACTCAATAGTTTCTTCAAATAGTCGTGTATTCCGGTCTGCATTGCACATGCCCATATCATCTCTTGCGACCCTCACATAGCTTGTCCTCAATACTCACTAGCCCCACTTTGTTCCTGATTTATGCATTAAGTGCATAATATATATATTTGTTTGATAGCATCACAACTTATGTTTTTTATTTTAATATGCCAAATTTTATCTCTGATGTAGCCCGATGCATGATTCATTCAGTTATTAATGTTGCACAAATCCCCATTGGTAGGCATGCATCAAAGGTTTTAAACATTCAATTATACTTGTAGTTTGTGACCTAAATGGTAAGAGGCACCCCGGTATCTTAGATTTTTAAAGTTTCCATGTCATGTTATCTGTAGAGTTGTATCCATGGTGTGGATTTCGACTTCGTGTCAACTTCAACTGGATGTAGAAGTGGAAGTTTGTGGAAGCTTTAACAAATTTTATATGCAAACTTCAATCAAAATATGATGTCAGTGTTTGAAGAAAATGATGTAAATTTGAAGGAAACTCCGATTGAAAACTCCTGATTAAGTTGTAACTAGATCATACAAATCTTAACTCAACAAAAAAACTTAATTCACGAGTCTCTAGCCCTAGGTAGTTGATGAGAATATGCACAATTGTAATTACAAGAGTCAAATGTGTAATACAAATATGCATACAATTCACCGTATGTCCTCAGTACAATATCTAGTCAAACAATAGTTACAACATCATCTCTGCCAAAGAGTGGCAACTAAAAACATAAGAGTTGATATTAGAAGTTGTGAAGAGAGTTGGAGGTGACAATTATGCCTTATATGGCTGTTAACATATCTCTTTATTATTTGTATTATTTATTTCTGTCATTTCCTTATTACTGTTGTACCTCTATGTAATTTGCCCATCTATATAAATAAAGAGGAGATGGCTCTCAACTATCTCACGCTGCCCTACGCAGCCCTTACGGTAACTGACATGGTATCAGAGCCTCTGCCCGATCCACTTCTACCCTAGCCGCCGCGTCACCAACAGGAGCAACACCAACCGCCGCCGCCGCCGCTGGCAGCAGGGACCACAGCTGCCGCCGCCGGCAGCAGCAACCGCCGCCGCTAGGACAACAACATCTAGCCGCTGCCGCCGCTGGCCTCTCCGCCGCTGGTGTAGGTCCAGTCGTCCAAGCCACACAGACATCCATTGCAACCGCCAGCTAGATCAACAGGTGTCGTAGTTGCTGCTTGGGTTTTTCGGTTGATCCAACGGGTGTCTAAAACCTAAACCGAAGGACTCCTCATCTCCAGAGTGTGCTCCTAATCACATCTCCTCCATGTATGATTAGGAAAATTGATTGAAGGCTGTTGATGCGTCATTAACACATCCTTCTGTGGTGTGACGTGTATCTCTCCGTCACTCAAGCTTTCACTGTGACGCGTATCAGTCTGTCACAAAGTCCCGTTAAATCATGGCGGATACCAAGATGTCTACTATCTACAGCAAGATGTCTCCTAACCCTCTATAAAGTTGAATGAGAAAAATTATCTTCTATGGATGAATGTTGTCCATACAGTTTTGGAGTCTCGTGACAAGGCAAGACATGTTGACTCTGTTTCCCTTGCTGCTACTGATAAAGAATATGCTTAGTGGAAGCGTCATGATAGTCTTGTGAAGACATGGTTGTGGGGGAGTATGGAACCTGCGATTGCTGCAAGGTTCATGTTTTACTCTACAGCCAAGGAGATATGGGACACAGTGAAGAAGCATTACTCTCAGGAGAAGAATGTTCTTTGCCTGTTTATGATCTATGATCGTCTTTTTGCAGAGTGACATGGTGACAGGTCACTAGAAGAATATTTTAGAGCGATTCAAGCTATTGCCCAAGAGCTGAGTTATTATCATCCTGTGACAGTTGCAGAGCAGGTCAAAGACAGAGATGATTTGATTACTGCCAAGTTCTTGTCTGGACTTAGTTCTTCCTGCAGCTCTGCCAGGAGTGTTATCCTTGCCTCTGATAAATTGCCTAGCTTTGAGGAAGCCTACTCGAGGATTCAACAATCTAACTTTGAGTCTGTTGATCCTACACCAGTTGTATCTTCTGGGGAGTCTCATGCATCTATAGCTGTTGCAGTGCGAGTAGGACGCCCTGGTATGGGCAGAGGACGCGGGACACGTCCCAGGTGTACTTTCTGTGACAAACCAAGACACACAGTGGAGAAATGTTGGAAGAAACATGGGAGACCTGCTGCACCACCAGTGGGGGCAGCAAATTATGCCACTACTACTGAGCCTTCTGCATCTCCAGCTGTGAGTTCTAGCTGCTCGGGCATTACTCTCACTCAGGAGGAGTATGACTGCTTTATTCTTTCCACTAAGCACATGAATCTGGGATCGTCGTCTTCAGCGAACCTGGCATCTACTGCGGATAATCAGGCTACATCTCTTATAGCTTCTGGTTCTACTTCTTCTTGGGTGGTTGACTCTGGCGCATCACAACATATGACTGGTATGAGGAGATTGCTCCACTCCATTGATTCGTATATTCCCCATCAATTTGTTACATTGGCAGATGGTTAAGTAAGAAGGGTGTTAAGCTAGTGGATCTGTTCCTCTAACACCTAAAATTGATCTTAAATCTGTGCATTTTGTGCCTGAGTTTCCTTTCAATCTACTTTCTGTTGCAAAATTGATTGACACTGTCAAGATCTTGGCATTCCTATTGCTGTCCAGAAAGGTACTCGTTCCTGTACTATTCGCCATCCTATTGCAAATGTGTGTTGTTTGTTCAAATTGTCTAAACAGGCTCGCGCATTTGCTATTGGGATTGATTCAGTGGATTTTCCAAGGAATCATCATGATGCTATGAAGGACAGTGGCTGGAAACAGGCAATGCAGATTGAAATGTCAACCCTATTACATAATGGCACCTGGGATCTTGTTGACTTACCTGCAGGTAAGAAGGTTGTAAGATGTAGATGGGTTTTCACCATCAAACACAATCCAGATGGCTCAATTGAAAGGTTGAAAGCCATATTGGTGGCTAAAGGCTACACACAGACATGGGGTCGACTTCTTTGAGACTTTTTTCCCCTGTAGCTTGTCTGAATTCTGTGTGGATTATTATTTCTCTGGCTGCTACTTTTGATTGGCCTCTTTTTCCGTTGGACGTCAAAATGCCTTCCTTCATGGTGATTTACAGGAAGAGGTTTATATGGAGCAACCTCCTGGCTTTGTTGCTCAGGGGGAGTATCAGAAGGTGTGTAAGCTGAAGAAGGCCATCTATGGACTGAAACAATCTCCTAGAGCCTGGTTTGACAAGTTCAGTGATATTGTTCTACAAATGGGCTTCTCTCGTTCTGTGACTGATCACTCGTTATTTTATTCTACTTCTTCCTGTGGATCTATAATTATTGATGTGTATGTTGATGACATAGTGATTACTGGCAGTGATTCTACAGGAATATCACGAATGAAGGAAGGTTTGCAGAGACACTTCCAAACAAAGGATCTGGGTAAACTGAGATATTTTCTGGGCATTGAGGTACTTAGATCTCATGCAGGTATCAACCTATCTCAAAATATGTGCTAGACTTACTATAGGAGACAGGCATGACCGAGTCCAAGCCAGTATCTACTCCTATGGACTATCACATCAAGGAAATGACTAATGATGCAGAGTATTCAGATCCAGGATATTACAAGAAGATTGTTGGTAAACTGATATATTTGACTGTTACACGGCCTGATATTTCATTTGTTATAGGGATGGTGAGTCAGCATATGAGCTCACCACGGCAGTCACATTGGACAGCGGTCTGTCGGATTTTGAGATACCTAAAAAGTACACCCGGCAAGGGAATCAGTTATTATAAACCGAAGATGCCTGTTTCTACCTTGGTTCTTACAGGTTATGCAGATGCAGATTGGGCTGGAAATTAGACTGACAGGAGATCTACATCAGGATATTGCACCTTTCTAGGGAATCGTTTGATCACCTGGAAAAGTAAAAAGCAAAATGTTGTGGCAAGATCTAGTACTGAGGCTGAATATCGGACAATGACACATGCATGTTGTGAGTTACAATGGATAAAAATTGTTCCTTCTGAGTTGAAGATCCCTGTTTCATCTCCCATGGAACTCAAGTGTGACAACCAAGCAGCTATACACATTGCCAGGAATCTTGTCTTTCATGAGCGCACGAAGCATATAGAAGTTGATTGCCATTTTATCCGAGATCAGATCAAGAATGGTGTTGTTGTAACACCATATGTCAAGTCTGAAGATCAACTGGCTGATATTCTGACAAAGTCATTGGGTCCAGCAGTATTTCACAATCTATGTGGCAAGCTGGGCATACACAATGTGTACACTCCAGCTTGAGGGGGAGTGTGAACATATCTCTTTATTATCTGCATTATTTATTTCTATCATTTCCTTATTACTGTTGTACCTCTATGTAATTTGCCCATCTATATAAATAAAGAGGAGATGGCATTCAGCTATCTCACGCTGCCCTACGCAACCCTTACGGTAACTGACAATGGCCTTTAGGGCACTAGTTTGGATTAATGGGTTGGGTCGTATCAACTTCAGCCCAAAATCACGAACTTCGGCAAAACGACAACTTTGAGGATGTTAGGTTGAAGGCTACTATAGAATCAAACTTCGTTGATATGGGGAAACTTTGTTTCGAAGTTGGAACCAACTCGACATAATAGTGGTTCAACATCACTTGGACTCAAAGTTTGCCCTACTTCGGCAAAGTTTCACCCAACTTCAACAATTTTTAGATCCATGGTTATATTTGTATCCGGATAGTACTAAATCTCATTGACATGTAGTGAAATTTTGCCAATATTGTTGATGCCAATGGTCAATGAAGTTGAATCTGGGTAAACTTCTTCATTCAAAAACTTTGACGGCATTTCAACCGACAACGACCCCATAGAAAAAGTAGGAAAAGTGGATGACTCACCTAGATGTCGACCACCTTCAAGGAGGTTGATGTTGCTTTGTTGGAATGACTAAGTCTTTACTTACATTTAAAGAAAAGTCCATTGGAACTTAAGATACATATCTTTATTGAGTTTTTCCTTGTTTTCAAGCTATCTACTGCATCTACTCATCCTCTACGAGATTTACCTTTTGTTTACAAGATTTTGGTCAAATTTTAAGTCATCTAACACCATTTTACCTCTCCTATTTCACCTTGCTCACCCAAATGCAAAAAAAAACCGTGTGGGGGATTTTAACAAATATTACTACCATTTATTTAGATGTACTATACGAACCATCAAATTTGTGCATACCTACAAAATTTGATAAAATGTTATCATTTATTGTGATCATAGTCGTTGAAGCGCCTAGGCGCCCAAGGGGGGTTCGCCTAGCCCCTTGCCTGCCTAAAATTGAAAACGGACCTCCTGGGCATGGTAACAAAAGTCTCCGAATTTTATGAAAAATCGACGACTTTTCACGATGTTATAGGCTCCCGAATATTCATCAAAATTAATACGCCAATCACCAATTTTTCACGACTTTTCATGATTAATCCCACTTATTTATACGATTTTTCATGACTTTTCACGATTTTTCACAATTTTTCTCTTTTAAGTCGCTTGCTCTTTTTTTTACCAAACCATGTACACAAAATTCCTAATACACACTAAACCTCAAACCCCCCACTCCTCTGGACAGTTCATGTTATTACTCAACTATTTTTCACTTCTTTTCCTACTTTTTCACTCACTAAGATTGTATGTCTTGTGGCCGTAACAGTTACGTGCATCATATATGTATGTACATACATACATTTATCTGTATATACACATACATACATATATATACATACATATATATGTATATACTTATATTGCCGACTTATTCTCGATTATTTCCAAATAGTTGACCGAACTTTGACCAAAATGTATCGATCTTTTCACGACTTTTCTCGATTTTTTCCGAATTCTGAATTTTTCCAGCCAGCCGAAAAGTTGCCGAATCCTGAACTTGTTACTATGCTCCTGGGTGACCGCCTAGGGGCATATAGGGCGACCGGGGAGTCCAGACATTTTTTTCCTGATTTTTTTATTTTGGATAATATCATTTTAACATATATTTGTCATATGTAAGTTCTTTTTTAGGCTTTTTTAGCTGCTATCTCACTCTTACATTACTATTTAGGATGTAGATCATAAATATACACATAAATACCTTATATATGTGATATATGTTATATCTTTTTTTTGGTCGCGCAAAAATCCTGTTACTATAAAATCAAAACTTTGGGTACAAAGGTGCCCCTTGGGAAAACTACTAGTGTTACGACCCCACCTTCCGGTAACCCCCAATTAAGGGAGACCGAGAGGTCGAAGCCGCACCCATAATTTCCGGATCAAAGGTTCAACATATAACCAAGAACAATTATTAAATTTTAACAGACTATACTGAAACATGGTAATAAAAATTTTGCATACCTTGAAAAGTTTGGAATATACTAAACTTCTAATCACAACTGAACTATTCTAGCTAGTTCCTCCTTGTTCTTTAATTCTTGAATTCACAATGTGTCGCTTTACTGTTTGTACTTTTGAGATTTGTACCTAAATCACCGACAAACAAAACGACGGTCAGCCGAAGCTGGTATGTGGAGGAAATAAATAATGTTCAACTATGTTAACAACATAATCATTCAATTAATCCTTTAACAACTAAGATTACGTTTTAAGCCATACTACTCAATCCATACCTATCCACAACTCTATGTTGTCCCTGTAAGGACTTATATAATACCTCTGTAAAGGTAGAGTCGCATGGCACCACCCAAAGGTAGCCCAATATCTAACTCATTGTGACTTGATGGACCTACCCTCTAGGTAGCCATATACTAAGTCATTCCACGACCTGATGGACCTACCCTCTAGGTAGCCATATACTAGGTCAGCCATTATGACATAGAGGGGACCAGGATCTGAGCTAGTAGGCACATATATTATGTGATAGTCATATTCACATTATAGTTTGCATGAACTAAATTCATTCAACAGTTTATTTCAAGTCATCGGTGAAAATCTCGGAAAACCTCGGAAATCTATCTCGAGATATTCATAAGCGTAACCACATACCTTTGGTTGCAGATTTCAAGACAGAATCAAATATGCAGAGAAACACAATCAAGCAAGCAATGAGGAAGAGAAATCCTGAAATAAAAGTACAATTTTCCTTTTATTAATACTTATCCAATTTCATCACATTTCTTAGGATTTCAATTCCAATTTTAGGGTTCCTTTGGAAATTAGGGTTTTTACTTCTCCTTTCCTTATTATCATCCTTAATTTATCAAAACTACATAAAACCCCTAATTTCACATTGTATCTCTCTCTTAAAAAGTTTTAGGATCTTTATTAAGCGTCTGATTATCTTATTCCAAATAAATATGATTTTTATCTCCTTTTATCCCAAATTAGGGTTTCCATGTAAATTAACCTTCTTTTAGGTATTACAACTCTAATTTAAGCATCTTTGCATTCAAACAGATAGTCAAACTACTTTTATCATTAACAAGGTTAAACTTATCAATTTGACCTATTGATTTACAAAATTACACTCTTAACATTCAATTAGGGTTTCTCACCCACTTTTAATACACTTTATTAGCAAATTAGGGTACTTTTGCAAAACAGAGCAGAACTAGGTTCTCAAATCACTTTTATCAGATTCCTCATATTTTTCTACATAACTTTCATATACAAAGTTTTGTCATACGAGATTCCTAGTTATTACTACGAATTTTGCAAAGAAAACCCTTTTTTTTCTGATTTATTTGATTAGAGAGGGATTTACCGGAAAATCGTCGGTCGCTCGATCTGTGGACCGGTGGTCCGCTTCTTGGATCCAATGATCCCAGTTGCGCGCGCCTAACCCAAGCTGCTCCCGCCCTGGAGCGTTGGATTCCACTGAGACCACCGTGGTCCAAGATCGGTTGGCGACGGGTCGTCGTCTACCTTCGTCCCAGCAAGTCTGCGGGGGGTCAACCTTGGGGTTGACTCTGAGTTCTCGACCACCAGAGCTCGCGCCACGAAGCCAGGGAGCGTCGTCTCCCTTCGTCGAACTCACATGGAGATTCAATTGAGAGCCCAGCACGCGCCGCGACCCCTCCCTACTCGCCGGACTTCTGGCGAGGTTCACTGCTAGAATCGAGGGTACGGGTCAGGGTAGACGAACTAATTGGCGGCACGAATTCGTTCCTCTCGTCCTCTTGCAGCGTCTGGTGTAGAAATCGGGGATGATAACCCTCTCGTTTAACCCCCCCTATATATAGGGTCGAGCAAGCCCCTGATGGATTGGGAACTTTCCCAATCGGAGACGAAACCTCGACAAACCAGGGATGAACCCCTTCGGTTTTCCTTCCCGAAACTAAAGGAAACCTCAGATAATTTGCAAACTTGATGGATTACGAGAAATCCAACAAAGAAGATTCTCCTGTCACAGGCACAGTCCCAGTCCACGAGGGACTTAGACGATGAGTGGCGCCTGTTGGATTAAGATCCAACGGCCCACCATCTTCGCGTTCAACTGATTAAAGGAAACTATTTTCCTTATGTTAGCGGAATACGTAAAACGGAACAGCCGCGATGTGTGTGTTGCGCAAGGCAACGTAAGAGTTCCCAATAGGGCTCTCCTCTTTATTTATATAAAGGAGTAAATTGCACATAGGTACAGCAGTAATGAAAAATAGAAAATAAAGACAAAGAAAGATATATTAACACTCCCCCTCAAGCTGGAGTGTACACATTGTGGATGCCCAGCTTGCCACATAAATTCTGGAACACTGTTGGACCTAATGGCTTTGTCAAGATGTCAGCTAATTGATCCTCAGACTTGACATATGGTGTCACAACATTGCCATTCTTTATCTGATCTCTGATGAAGTGACAATCAACTTCTATATGCTTTGTACGCTCATGGAAGACAGGATTCCTGGCAATATGTATAGCAGATTGATTGTCACACTTGAGTGTCATGGGAGATTGAATCGAAATCTTCAACTCAGATAAGACAGATTTGATCCATTGTAATTCACAACATGCATGTGCCATAGCACGGTATTCAGCTTCAGTACTAGACCGCGCTACCACCTGTTGTTTCTTGCTTTTCCAAGTGATCAAATGGTCACCAAGGAAAGTGCAGTAGCCAGAAGTAGATCTTCTATCAATCTGATTGCCAGCCCAATCTGCATCTGCATAACCTGTCAGAACCAAAGGTGATGAGGAGCTCTTTGGTTTGTAGTAAGTGATTCCCTTTCCAGGAGCACTTTTCAGATATCTTAGAATCCTGCATACAGCTGTCCAGTGTGACTGTCGTGGTGTGCACATATGTTGACTCACCACTCCTACAGCAAAAGAAATATCGGGTCTTGTTACAGTTAGATAGATTGACTTCCCAACTATTTTCCTGTAGTGTCCTGGATCTGAATACTCAGTGTCATCATCCATCTCCTTGGTGTGATAATCCATAGGAGTGGATACTGGCTTAGAATCAGTCATGCCTGTTTCCTGTAGCAAGTCCAGCACATACTTCCTCTGAGATAGGTTTATACCTGCATGGGATCTAAGAACCTCAATCCTTAGAAAATATCTCAGTTTCCCCAGGTCCTTTGTGTGAAAGTGTTTTTGTAATCCTTCCTTCACACGTGATATACCTGTAGAATCGCTGCCAGTAATCACAATATCATCAACATAGACAGCAATAATGATAGACCCACAAGAAGAGTTTGAATAAAATAGAGAGTGATCAGTCATGGAATGAGAGAAACCCATCTGTAAAACAACAGCACTGAACTTGTCAAACCAAGCTCTAGGAGATTGCTTTAGCCCATATATAGCTTTCTTCAGTTTGCACACTTTCTGACACTCCCCTTGAGCAACAAAACCAGGTGGTTGCTCCATATATACCTCTTCTTGGAGATCACCATGAAGAAAAGCGTTCTTGACATCCAGCTGAAAAATAGGCCAGTCAAAGGTAGTAGCAAGTGATATAAGGATCCGTACAGAGTTCAAATGAGCAACTGGAGAAAAAGTCTCAAAGAAGTCAACTCCATATGTCTGTGTGTAGCCTTTTGCTACCAATCTAGCCTTCAGCCTTTCAACAGATCCATCAGGGTTGTGTTTGACTGTGAAAACCCATCTGCAGCCCACAATTTTCTTTCCTGCAGGTAAGTCGACAAGATCCCATGTGCCATTGTCTAATAGAGCAGATATTTCCACCTGCATTGCCTGTTTCCAACCACTGTCCTTCATAGCATCTAAATGATTTCTTGGTGTCGTAATTGAGTCCATCCCAACAGCAAATGCACGAGCATGTGTAGATAAGTGGGACAAACAACACACATTGGATATGGGATGTCTAATAGTACATGAACGAATACCTTTCCTGACAGCAATAGGAACATCAAGATCAGAAGCTTCTGCAGGAATCTCGTGAGTAGAAGACGATGGAGGAAGCTCAGAGACTGGTGTCGCTGCCTCATCTGGATTCTGTCTACCTCGCCTGTGATACACCTGTGAATAGGGCTGAATGACAGGTGCATCATCATGCTGCATGTCCTGAATAATAATGGGTGGCACTCCCTCACTCGGCACATGTGGTGCCACTCGCTCACTTTGAATTGGGGGTGGCACTCGCTCACTCAATTGCTCCCCCTTGCTCATAGAATTTGCAAAATATGGAGTGGTTTCATGAAAAGTGACATCCTTAGAAACAAACATACGACGCAAACTAGGACAATAACACTTGTAACCTTTACTCGTACCAGAGTATCCAAGGAACAAGGTTTTAACAGACCTAGGTGAAAGTTTGTCTTGTTTAGGATCAAAATTATGAACGAAGGATGTACAACCAAACACCCGAAGAGGAACATGAAAAGGTTGATCCATAGGGCGTAAAACAGAGAAGGGAGTGCGTCCATGCAAAACGGAGGAGGGCTGTCTATTAATCAAAAAACATGCGGTGAGAAGGGCTTCAGACCAGAACCGTTTAGGCACATTTGATTCAAACATGAGGGATCGAGTAACATCCAAAAGATGGCGATTCTTTCTCTCAGCAACTCCATTCTGCATAGGGGTGTGAGGACAGGATGTATGATGAATCATCCCAACCGAACTACAAAATTCATTCATCGCTTTCTGAACATATTCGAGAGCATTGTCAGATTGAAAAGTCTTGATGTTGCAATTAAATTGAACTTGAATTTCTTTATGAAAATATTTAATGATGGAAAGCACAGACTCACGACTTTTCAACAAATAAATCCATGTCATGCGAGAGTAATCATCCACAAATGAAATAAAATAGCTAAAGCCATTATAACTTTGGTCTTTAACAGGACCCCACACATCACTATGGACTAACTCAAACGGACTAGTAGCCCGATTATTGACACGAACAGGATATGACAATCTATGATGTTTGCCCAACTGACACGATTGACACTCTAAAGAAGACAAATGAGCCAGATCTGGTTCCAACTTCTTCAGGCTTTCTAAGGATGGATGTCCATATCTGCAATGCCACAGCAAGGGGGAACCACTCATCATGACGGCTGAAACTGGAGCAGGAGGTGGATGGCGAGGTAGACAATCACCAGGGAAGAGGTAGAGATCACCTTTCCTAGGCCCCCCACCAATCATTTTCATACTCTTGAGATCCTGTAAAACAAAACAAGAGGGCCCAAATGTTACTGTGCATTTTACAGTGTCAATCAGCTTGGCAACAGAAGGCAAATTAAATGGAAATTCAGGCACAAAATGAACATATTTCAGATCAATATCTGGTGTAAGAGACACAGATCCACTAGCTACCACCTTCCTCACTGAACCATCTGCCAAGGTAACAGATGGATGAGGAATATATGAGTCAAGTGAACGGAGCAATCTCCTCATACCAGTCATGTGCTGGGATGCGCCAGAGTCAACCACCTAAGGATTTGCGGATCCAGAAGCCATAAAGGATGTAGCCTGATTACCTGCAGTAGACGCAAGGTTGGCTGCCGAAGCAGATGACGCGCCCATGTTCCAGTGCTGAGTTGCCTGAATAAATCTGTCGTATTCCTCCTGAGTAAGAGTGATGCCAGGAGTACTAGAACCCACAGCTGAAGATTCCGAGGTGGCACAGTTTGCAACTCCAACAGGCGGGGCAGCAGGTCTCCCATGTTTCTTCTAGCATTTTTCTATAGTATGCCCAGGTGTGTCACAGAATGTGCATCTAGGACGAGTCCCACGTCCTCTGCCCAAGCCAGATTTGTCAGATGATGCAGGTCGTCCTCCTCTTACTGCTGTTGCAATAGAAGCATGAGAATCTCTAGAAGGAACAACAGAAATAGAATCAGCAGACTCAAAGGTGGACTGCTGAATCCTAGAGTAAGCTTCTGCAAGGCTTGGTAATTTGTCTGAAGCAAGGATCACACTTCTGGCCGAATCGAAGGAGGGGCTAAGTCCAGAGAGAAATTTAGCAGTGACCAAGTCGTCTCGATCTTTAATCTGCTCAACAACTGTCACTGGATGATAGTAGCTCAGTTCTTGAGAAATAGCTTGAATCACACCAAAATACTCTTCAAGTGGCTTATCACCCTGTCTTTCCGCAAAAAGACGGTCATAAATCATAAACTGGCGAAGAGCATTCTTTTCTTGAGCATAATGTTGCTTCACGGCATCCCAAATCTCCTTGGCTGTAGAGTAAAACATGAACCTAGATGCAATTGTAGGTTCCATGCTGCCCCATAGCCAAGTCTTCACTAGGCTGTCCAGACGTTTCCACTCGGCATAGTCTTTGTCAGTGCTAGCTAGGGGTGCAGAATCAACAAACTTTGCCCTATCTCGGGACTCCAAGACGGTATGAACAACATTCATCCATAGCAGAAAATTCTTCCCGTTGAGTTTGATGGGAATAGGCGACACCTCTCCATAATAGGTGGACATCTTATTCTCCATAATGCAACGAGGATAGGTGACGGAATGATACGCGTCACAAGGAAGGCTGGATTGACGGGAAGATACACGTCACGTGACGGAGAGATACACGTCACAACTGAAACTGGATAGAGGATGCGTTACTGACGCATCGACAACCTTCAAGAGAGAGAGGTTCCTAATCACACATGAAGGAGATGTGATTAGGAAGGCACTTTGGAAGAGACGAGACCTCCGGTTAGGGCTTTAGATGGCCGTTTGATCAACCGGAAATCCCCAAACAGCAAATTCGGCTTCCGAAAATTAGCCGAAAAGTTGCTGAAAAATTGCCGAAAACGTAGAAGGAGCTTCAGTTCTTAGCTGCCGGGCCTACGGTAGCATGGAGGAGACTACCGGAGGTCCAGAGATAGTAGACGGGCGACGGAAGCCCTTAGCCGAAGGGCTGCAGCGCCGACGGTGGCGTCTGCCCTGCCCCTGCCGCGCGGCGGCGGCGAGAGGGGAAGGAGGCCGCTGCTGCGGCGGCGCCCTAGGTGGAGGACAGCGGCGGCCCTGCTGGGATGGAGGAGGAAGGGTGGCGGCGCTGGAGAAAGGAGATGCGGAAGCAGCCGATCACACTGCTCTTGATACCATGTTAGCGGAATACGTAAAACGGAACAACCGCGATGTGTGTGTTGCGCAAGGCAACGTAAGAGTTCCCAATAGGGCTCTCCTCTTTATTTATATAAAGGAGTAAATTGCACATAGGTACAACAGTAATGAAAAATAGAAAATAAAGACATAAAGAAAGATATATTAACACCTTATTCCAAAATAACCTCACATTTAAGGGTAACTTTAAAAAGCAATAACTCCCAAACCTTAATTCCTTTTTAATCCAAATTTTAAGGAATTCTCATTCATACTTTTATCTCTCATCATGTAAAAATTGAAGCCATTATCTTAAGATAACAATTCTTTTTCTTTAGTTGCAAGAAAACACCTATTTATTCATATTTTCCTTATATTCTTTATTTCCCTTGCTATTATATAATTATCTTGAGTTCCTTGAACCCTAAGGAGTCCATTAACTCGAAATTTCTATTTTGGGAAATCATTCCTTAGCCTTTTGTTCTTATTTCATTTATTTCTTTATGTATTCTTTTAATCCTTTTCTTTTTCTCCTTCAATTGGGCTCAATGGCCAAAAAGGCCCAATTAGAAAACATACAAGCTATCAAACACAAAATCCATTCAAATCAACTTATCACATCAATCACGGATTTCATTTATCTTTAAAAAGGAGATTTACAATCTCATTACATATTTTGGAAAACTGGGGTTATAACAACTAGATCCCAAAATCCCCACGCAGGGGGATATACAAGGGATCAGAAACCAAAATAAACTCCAAACTGAGAAATGTCAGAAGAAGAAATAGGAAACAAGCAGACCAGAAAGACCTAGTAGGGGAGAAGGAGATACATACAAGACCATTAAAACACCCACAAAAATGCCCATATGAAACTAAAACTCGATTACCAAATCAAAGAGATGAGCCATTCCCTGTCCCAGCTCCTAAACGAGATATCAGCTGGATCACTAAAGAAAAAACCAAACAGAAAAGGCAGGACTGCCACTCGCTGCCTTCTCCCTAAAGTACTGGATCATCTGCACCTGATACAATACTTCGTCCGTGCCCATGCCCATAGGAGCAGATCATCTAACACCTTGTGATCAGCCTGCAATCAGAAACTATGGAGAGCCTGCCACAAATGGAGAAACTCACCACTCAGAAGCTATCAGAAAGTTCAAAGACCCCCTGTCCTACTTATCGTTGAGCAAGGACTACTCCATCTCCACGCAGGGAGAGTTCTAAACCAAAGAACAACAACCCTCCACATCCTAAGACAAGGAACTGGAAGAAAGAAGGGACAAAGAGGAAGCAAAGCTACAGACCATCCATCCCAGAAGATCCTGTTAATATATCTTTACTTTGTGTTTATTTCATATTTCATATTACTGCTGTACCTACATGTAATTTTCCTTTTACTATAAATAGAGAGGAGAACCCTATTGGGTCTCTCACGTTGCCAGTGTGCAACAACGCTCCATCCGTCTCTTCCGTTCACATGGTATCAAGAGCAGGTTAAGCTCCAGCCGCCGGCTCTCCCTCCCGCCCGGCGTCGTCCCTCCCTTCCGCCCCCCCTTCCCCCCCCTCCCCTCTTCTCCCTTCCGCCGCCGGCCGCCGCCGGTCCTTCTCCAGCCGCCGGCCGCCGCCGCCAGCAGCAGCGGCTGCTGCTCCTCGCCGCCGGCGCGCGGCAGGAGCGCGGAGCCTCCCTGCGGCGCTGCTGATCGCCGCCTAAGGGAGGGTTCCCACCCCCGCCCATCGCTGCTGGACTTCGGTAGTCCCTCTCATGCTGCCGTAGGTCCAGCCGCAACGATCTAAAGGCTCCGTCTACGTCTCCGGGCTCTTTTTAAGCCTTTTTCGGTTCCTTTTTCGGGCGCCGATCTTGCTGCTTGGGGATCTCCGGTTGATCCAACGACCTTCTAAAGCCCTACCCGGAGGTCTCGTCTCTTCCACGGTGCCTTCCTAATCACATCTCCTTCATGTGTGATTAGGAACTTCTCGTTGAAGGCTGTCGATGCGTCAGTAACGCATCCTCTTTTCAGTTTCTGTTGTGACGTGTATCTCTCCGTCACGGGACGTGTATCTGTCCGTCCACTCAGCCTTCTGTGTGACGTGTATCACTCCGTCACCCATATCTCAGTTGCATCATGGAGAACAAGACTTATTATGAGGTCTCGCCTATTCCTATCAAGCTCAATGGGAAGAATTTTCTGCTATGGATGAATGCGGTTCATACTGTCTTGGAATCACGCGATCGGGCAAAGTTTGTTGATTCTGCACCTCTCACTAGCACTGACAAAGACTATGCCGAGTGGAAACGTCTTGACAGCCTAGTGAAGACTTGGCTATGGGGTAGCATGGAACCTTCTATTGCTTCGAGGTTCATGTTCTACTCCACTGCTAAGGAGATTTGGGATGCCGTTAAGCAGCACTATGCTCAGGAGAAGAATGCTCTTCGCCAGTTTATGATCTATGATCGTCTGTTTGCAGAGAAACATGGTGATAGATCCCTTGAAGAGTATTTCGGTGTGATTCAAGCTATCTCCCAGGAGTTGAGCTACTATCATCCAGTGAAAGTTGCTGAGCAGATTAAAGATAGAGATGATCTTGTCACTGCTAAATTTCTATCTGGCCTTAGCTCCTCATTTGGTTCAGCACGAAGTGTGATACTTGCATCTGACAAATTACCGAGCCTTGCGGAAGCTTTCTCTAGGATTCAACAGTCCACCTTTGAGTCTGTTGATCCTACTCCTGTTGTTCCTTCTGGAGATTCTCATGCCTCCATTGCTGCAGCAGTTCGCGGAGGACGACCTGCACCTACACCAGCTGACAGACCTGGCTTGGGCAGAGGACGTGGGACTCGTCCTCGATGCACTTTCTGTGACAGACCGGGACACACTGTTGAGAAATGCTGGAAGAAACATGGGCGACCTGCCGCCCCACCTGTTGGAGCTGCCAACTGTGCTACTTCTGACTCTACTACTGCGAGCTCGAGTTCCTCTGGCATCACACTTACTCAGGAGGAGTATGACAGGTTTATTCAGGCAACTCAACATTGGAGTATGGGCGCCTCTTCTGCTTCCACAGCAAATCTTGCCTCTACCGCGGGTAATCAGGCTACATCTTTTATGGCTTCTGGATCCGCAACTCCCTGGGTGGTTGACTCTGGTGCCTCCCAGCACATGACTGGTATGAGGCGATTGCTCCGCACATTTGACTCATATATTCCTCACCCATCTGTTACCTTGGCAGATGGTTCTGTAAGGAAGGTGGTAGCTAGTGGTTCTGTGTCCCTTACACCAGATATTGATTTGAAATCTGTTCATTTTGTACCTGAATTTCCTTTCAATTTGCTTTCTGTTGCCAAGTTGATTGACACTGTAAACTGCACAGTAACATTCGGACCTTCTTGCTTTGTTTTACAGGATCTCAAGAGTTTGAAGATGATTGGTGGGGGGCCTAGGAAAGGTGATCTCTACCTCTTTCCTGGTGATTATCTACCTCGCCATCCACCTCCTGCTCCAGTTTCCTCCGCCATGCTGAGTGGTTCCCCCTTGTTGTGGCATTGCAGATATGGCCATCCTTCCTTAGAAAGCTTGAAGAAATTGGAACCCGATCTAGCTCATGTGTCCTCATTAGAGTGTCAGTCCTGTCAGTTGGGCAAACATCATCGGTTGTCCTATCCTGTTCGTGTCAATAATCGGGCTTCTAGTCCATTTGAGTTAGTCCACAGTGATGTATGGGGTCCTGTTAAAAACCAGAGTTATAATGGTTTTAGCTATTTCATTTCTTTTGTGGATGATTACTCTCGCATGACATGGATTTATCTTTTAAAAAGTCGTGAATCTGTGCTTTCCATTATCAAACATTTTCATAAACAAATTCAAGTTCAATTTAACTGCAATATCAAAATTTTTCAATCTGATAATGCCCTTGAGTATGTTTAGAAAGCGATGAATGAGTTTTGCAGTTCGGTTGGTATGCTTCATCACACCTCTTGTCCTCACACTCCTATGCAGAATGGTGTTGCTGAGCGAAAGAATCGCCATCTCTTGGATATCACTAGGTCTATCATGTTTGAATCCAATGTTCCTAAACGTTTCTGGTCTGAGGCTCTTCTCATTGCCTGTTTTTTGATTAATCGGCAGCCCTCTTCTGTTTTGCATGGGCGCACTCCCTTTTCTGTCTTACGCCCTATGGATAAACCGTTTCATGTTCCGCTTCGGGTTTTTGGTTGTACATCCTTCGTTCATAACTTTGATCCCAAACAAGACAAACTCTCTCCTAGGTCCTTGAAAACCTTGTTTCTTGGTTACTCTGGTACGAGTAAAGGTTACAAGTGTTATTGCCCGAGTTTGCGTCGTATGTTTGTTTCTAAGGATGTCACCTTTCATGAAACCAGTCCATATTTTGCACATGCTATGAGCAAGGGGGAGCAATTGAGTGAGGGAGTGCCACCCGCAATTCAAAGTGAGGGAGTGCCACCTATCATTGTTGAGGACATACCGCATGATCCACCTACCATTCAACCCTATACCCAGGTTTATCACAGGCGAGGTAGACATGATCCAGATGAGGTAGCGGCACAAGTCCATGAGCCTCCCTCGTCATCTTCTACTCAAGAGATTCCTGCAGAGGCTTCTGACCTTGATCTTCCTATTGCTGTCCGGAAAGGTATACGTTCATGTACTATTCGTCATCCCATATCAAATGTATGTTGTTTGTCGCACTTATCTACACAGGCTCGTGCATTTGCTGTTGGGATGGACTCCATTAAGATACCAAGAAACCACTTAGAGGCTCTAAAGGACAGTGGCTGGCAGCAGGCAATGCAGGTGGAAATCTCTGCTCTGATTGACAATGGCACATGGGATCTTGTTACTTTACCTGCGGGCAAGAAAGTTGTGGGCTGTAGATGGGTCTTTACAGTCAAACACAACCCTGATGGATCGATTGAGCGGTTGAAGGCCAGATTGGTAGCAAAAGGCTACACACAGACATATGGAGTGGACTTCTTTGAGACTTTTTCTCCAGTTGCTCGTCTCAATTCTGTGCGGATCCTTATATCTCTAGCTACTACCTTTGATTGGCCTCTTTTCCAGCTGGATGTCAAGAACGCCTTTCTTCATGGAGATCTTCAAGAAGAGGTGTATATGGAGCAACCACCAGGTTTTGTTGCTCAGGGGGAGTGTCAGAAAGTCTGCAAATTGAAGAAGGCTATCTATGGGTTGAAGCAATCTCCTCGAGCTTGGTTTGACAAGTTCAGTGCTGTTGTTTTACAGATGGGCTTCTCTCGTTCCATGACTGATCACTCTCTATTTTATTCAAATTCTTCTGGTGGGTCCATAATTATTGCTGTCTATGTTGATGATATTGTGATTACTGGCAGCGATTCTACAGGCATATCACGTGTGAAGGAAGGACTACAACAACACTTTCACACAAAGGACCTGGGGAAGCTGAGATACTTTCTAGGGATTGAGGTTCTTAGATCCCATGTAGGTATAAATCTCTCCCAGAGAAAGTATGTGCTTGACTTGCTACAGGAAACGGGTATGACTGATTCTAAGCCCGTATCCACTCCTATGGATTATCACATCAAGGAGGTGGAAGATGATACTGCATATTCAGATCCAGGTCATTACAGGAGAATAGTTGGGAAGTTGATTTACCTAACTGTCACAAGACCTGATATTTCTTTTGCTGTTGGAGTAGTAAGTCAACACATGTGCACACCACGACAGTCACATTGGACAGCTGTATGCAGGATTCTGAGATATCTGAAAAGTGCTCCTGGAAAGGGGATCACTTATTATAAACCCAAGAGTCCTCTATCTTCTTTGACTCTCACAGGTTATGCAGATGCAGATTGGGCTGGTAATCAAGTTGATAGAAGATCCACATCTGGCTACTGCACCTTTCTTGGTGATCATCTGATTACTTGGAAGAGCAAGAAACAACAAGTGGTAGCACGGTCTAGTACTGAGGCTGAGTACCGTGCTATGGCACATGCATGCTGTGAACTGCAATGGATCAAATCTGTCTTATCTGAGCTGAAGATTTTGATTCAAACTCCCATGATTCTCAAGTGTGACAATCAATCTGCTATACATATTGCCAGGAATCCTGTCTTTCATGAGCGCACAAAGCATATAGAGGTTGATTGTCATTTCATCCGAGATCAGATAAAGAATGGCAATGTGGTGACGCCATATGTCAAGTCTGAAGATCAACTAGCTGATATCTTGACAAAGCCATTAGGTCCAGCAGTGTTCCAGAATTTATGCGGCAAGCTGGGCATCCACAATGTGTACACTCCAGCTTGAGGGGGAGTGTTAATATATCTTTACTTTGTGTTTATTTCATATTTCATATTACTGCTGTACCTACATGTAATTTTCCTTTTACTATAAATCGAGAGGAGAACCCTATTGGGTCTCTCACGTTGCCAGTGTGCAACAACGCTCCATCCGTCTCTTCCGTTCACAGATCCATTCACTATGCATTAACCACACCCACAAAGGGGCAAACGACCACCTGTTCGGAGAAGAAAGCAACGTACACCTCGCCTAACCCTTCATATCTTCTTCTTCTACCTTAGCCTTAGACTCTCACTGAGCTTGAAGACAAGCTGCATGAAACAAACCGATGCCCCTGTTTGCACAGTGCATATCAACGAACACCTTGATGGTATTCCATCTCACAGCCGCAGGGGCCACAGGAGGGCCAAAGAGGAGAAGAGAAGCATCTGTCTCCCCTTAACCCCAACCACATAAGAAGCTCTGAGCACCTTGCGGATGCTCCGTCACGCGATGCCTGCCAGGTTATCCTCCTCGTCGGTGATGACAGAGGAGATCCCTTTGCAAGTCAGAACCCCCCGAAACTGGGGACGCCGCCCGCAACATCGTCCAGTGTCGAACAGAGAACGCCGCACTGTGCCTGGAGGAGGCACCTCCGTCGAGCATCAGGGAACTCCCGCCACCCATCGATGATCCGCCACCGTGGTGCCAAAACAGTATCCAACCGCAACCGAGGGTCGCATCACCCTGGAAACCAGGTACTCGGGAGGAGGAGACAAGATGTCATTAAAGGAGGGGCGAATCACCCCTTTCTTCACCAGCGATGGCGGCAGCACGGAGCCTAGATCTGGAGGGATCGGCCCCTCTCCAACCATCGCTCTTGAACGGTGTGGAGTCGACCAGGTCGCCATGCCGCCTCATTCCCAGGTCTAGATTCCTTGCACGCCCCCCATCTCTCATCCACCTGGGCTTCCGAGGAGCGCCCCGTCGATTCGGCTAGACCTCTCCCTAACTCCAGAGTAGCCACCGCATCCTTCATCTGCAAGCTCCGACCAAGCCTTTGGAGGCCAGGGGGAGGGACGCGCAGAGACGGCGTACCCTCCCCCCAGCGGCAGCCGCCGGGGAAATCCTAGAGAGAAGGCGGAGCGGAGACCTAGAGAGAAGGCGGAGCCAGGTTACCAGCTCCCAAGATTGTTGGCACTATGTTTATATATATGTTATATCATATATATAAAGTATGTAGAAATTAAAAAAAAATGGCAAACTTGGATGGTATTGAATTCAGAATCTATATATGTACACGTATTTTAGAAATGTATTACTGAGGAAGATACATATATATGATGTTTAAGCCTAATTTTATTAATTTTCAAATTTAATCAGAATCTCACTATTTTTTAGCTTAATTTGTGTCGAAGTTTTATTTAGAAACTTCCTCGAAGTTTTATTTGGAAACTTGCTCGAAGTTTTCACAAATTTCTGCTTCCACACACCTGTGAAGTCGACATCTTGTACCATGTTTACGCTCATCATTTTCTTATCAAGAAGGAAAATCCTGTCTTGTGTTGCCTTCTTGGTTATTTTTCTTAGGCTTTTGTGTTCCAACTGTGTAGCATGATGTTATTGGTGATCTAGCTCTTTTGAAACGTGCTGAGGAAGTCACAAGACCTGTTGAACTATTTGGAAAAATTTACCATTGCTACAGTGCTGTGTGAGGTAGCATATGACAAGCTGGAGTGACATCTGTGATGCTTGACCACGACCTCAGCAGATCCTCAAAAAGACTCTCAGAACATGGTATAAGCAAAGCTGATGTCTATTTACTAAACCCATTGCAATATTGAAGACGAATGAAAGGCAATAGAAAGCTGCTAGCAATTTGCCACAATATACTTATGCTAGATAGTTTCTGGTGAAATTGATATCTTGCCGGTGCCCTATATGCTATATACCTCAGCACTATGAATCCAGCCTTGACCATGGCTGACGAGTACCAAGAGATATGGTTCAGATTTCATCATCCTTAAGACCTAGGAAGTGTCACTTAGAGATGCTTAGAACTTCTATTAACGTCCTTGAACCTGTGGTAATGTGGCATCCAGAGATGGGTCCGTCACAAATAATCTATTTAGGGAGGTGGGAATAACTGACGGTGGAGGAAGTACCATTGCTAGTCCTTAGAGATTCGGAAAGGATAGATTGGGTTAAGAACAACTTTTATGAAACGAAAACTAGTCAAATGTGTAGTTTATTTATGACCTTTTCCTTAATGAGTGCAGGTGGGCTTGGTCTCTCCCAGTTGCAGGGAATCTATGGACTGACATGGCAGAATCCTTACTTAAAAGCTATTTGGATGGGCAATATATATTTTCAAAAGTCTCCTGTGCCAACAGATTGGGCTGTCGCCTTGTACGTATTTAGTTTGTTCTTACTGGGGAAAAAGTGTGAAATATCTTGTAGTTGTAAGGTTGATCTCAGTCTTGTAAGACGCTTGCCTAGATTGACCTCTGTTGTTTACTGATGGAATTCCTTAATTCAGAAAACAGCTACTGATTTTTTGTTCTTTAATTTGTGTTTAATTCATTGCATCAACTTTAGCGTTTGTAACGTCATAATATATGTTTTAATCTATCACTTTGCTACTTTTTGCAGGTTATGCTCTGCTTATCCTTCAGACTTCCAGAGCAATCATGCTTTGATGAGGATGAATAAACTAATTGACTGAAAGCAGCTGGAAGTCATCCAGCATCAACGGAAGCAAATTAGGCTGTAACAGTATTGGAGACTTTTCGTTTGCTCAACAACTAAAAACAGTGATACATCCAGAAAGGCAATTACTGTAAATACGAATGGATGATATAATCTTCACTGTATTGTGTATCTTTGAAAAACGCCTGGAAAACGGAAAATGATTAGGCTGATAAGCAAAGATTTGAATTTAGCATCACTGTTTATTGCGTTTCTAAAGCCATGTAGTCATTTTGATTCTGTTATTGTAATGTTTTTGAGAAAAGCAATGACCCGGCTTGCCACTTTGCTTCGTAAGCAAACTTTAGGGAGTTACTACTGCAAATTTCTTTTAAAGTTGACCGATATAATACGCTTTGTACGCTCTAATGTCTGGAGATGGCAAACTATGTTTAACTACGTAACAGGTTTGAGCCATTTGTGCTGGATCAAGTTCAAAATGCCACAGCACTGGCTATTTGTCATGATGAGCCGAAAACGTATACCTCCTCCGGCAGACATTACGCCTTCAGTGGTTTTGGGGGCTCATAACCTTCCGGCAGGCATTACTCCTTCAGTGATTTTGGGGGCTCATAACTATATCCGGTGATTCTATGAGTATGTCGTTGAACACTTCTCTATGGTATGTGACATTGACATTGTCTATATGGACGCTGGAGGTCACTCAGTATTGCGTGATGTAATTTAGCCCTCCTATGGAAGGCCTTGCTTGGACGCTACTGCGTGATGTAATTTTCCCCTTCAATACAAGGCCTTGCTTGAATGTCTTTTTGAAGTGCCGCAATATGCGGTTTCTGCTGCAGTATTTGATTTAGTACAGACTTGATTAAACGAATATTATCGCATTCTACAGTCGTAACTGTAATTTCTGATTACGGCAAAGCCTATGAAAGAGGAGACTACTACATCCGTGCTTTGTTTGGGTATGCTCCCAACATCAGTTTATATATAGTTTATATATATTCTGTGTTATAGTGCACACATTTATAATACGACATTCTATTTATTGCACGCAAAGATACCAATCAGAGTGGGTTTCCGTTGTTGTAAACTTGAGGGTGTTTGTCAACGTTGGGTATTTTCATGGTGAAATGAAGTTTCGTGGATATCAAATAGTTGCTTGTGCAGTTGTCCTATTTAAGCATGGGTTTATTGTAGAACCATAAGTACTAGTGTTATTACCTCGATTGGTATGAGTGATCTAAAAACCATAAGTACTAGCATCATAATTATAAGTTTTCATCCAAAAGCATTTGATGTAACTGAGATCGTGGTAGTGATTTTACTTACTTGGATTGGTGTTGTATGGTTTATGTTGTAAATGAGTCATACTTGACTTGCATAAGGGCTTTAAACTACTTGCCAGATATCAAGATCAAGTTGAAAAGTACCGGAACCTACTTGAAACATGTCATATCGTCAGATGAACTCATTGGAAGACTAGGAATAATTTTAATTTAATGTATTTAACCTAAATACTCAAAATTTAAATCTTTCACATATCTTTTCTTGGAAGTTATAGTTTTATCAAATAGTTAGGTGAGTCTAGTTTGATGAAAAACTAGGTGTTTGTCAAAAAGTGAGTCCATTTGTTAAACTACATTATCACCCCAAATGAATTGGCTTATTCAAAAAAAGTCTGGTTCTTTGGAAAATCTATCCCGTGTCTAGTACCGCATGGTTCCACTATGCAAGAACTTTGAACCATTTTCTTGAAGCTCATCCTCTTCATGATAAAAGATTCGCTTGCCCCGAAATGCCCTGGCTAAATATGAAAATCTCAATTCATTGGGTCTTTTGACACAATCAAATAGAGTTTCACAAGGGCGTCATATTCTTGGAGCCCAAATTTTGTGATTTAATAAATCCTCCTCTATCTGTTGTAGGTCGATGACTCCTTCCCCTTCTTCAAACGCAGATTCATATTTTTCATATAGAAAACTATGATCAACTATAGAACACGATCCTTTTTGTATCAATTTTTTTTCGTTGTTCGCTTACTTGCATAATGGTTTGGAGACCATCCACGAACTATTTTGAGAATGTTTCGATACCACGGAATATGTGGTGTGCAATTGTCTATTATGCTCACACCACGCCAATCTAGAACATCTAGTTGAGCAAGGAAACCCCTTGAGAGTTTGAATGGTCATTGTGTCATATATTAACCAATTTTTTATAAACAAGGAGCGTGTAGAGATCCCAAATTACACCTTGGATACATATTCTTTGTACTATATTCACAACCCACCTAGAGTCATTTAGTAAATTGATTTTGCAAGATTGAGTTATCATATTGAAAAAAGAGCTCTCCAATTACCACACATTGAGATCCTTCATCACTTGAAATACTCTAAAGTACTACATAAAGGTTGATCACTCAGCCATAACTTGATATCTACGTTGAGTATTATCATCAAGAAGCTTCATTAACGTTTAATATTTTTTGTGAAGTTGCAACAACTTGTTATCATCATCATCATCATCATCAAATCATTTAGTCTTTCCCATATATTTCCTTCTTTTCTTTTGGTTGAACCTGCTTGTTTTTTGGAAAATGGAGGTTGGAACATGTTTGATGTGGTTTTTTCTAAACTTGGGTTCTCTCCAATATGAGAGTTGGGTGGTTTGAATCCTAAGGCCATAAAAGGATTGCATGTTGTCATGTAGTCTGTAAAAGAGAGGAAGTGAAGGGTTCACAGTTAGTAATGAAGAGCTAGTGGTTTGACCCTTCAATCATAAATGAGTTGAATACTCTCTTATAATATGTATACAATAGGAAGTGATGGGTGCTAAAAAGGAGAGGTTGATTATGTTCCTTTTTTGTGCATGCAAAAAGGGAGTATGGTTTATTGTTTCTTGATCACATGAATATAAGCAACATTCTTATTTAAAATATTTGTGATGAGGTCACTAGATAGTATGTGTATGACCATTATAAAGTAACTCTAGATCTTTGTGCCAAATCACTAATTTAATCTTTCTTGGTTTTATTTGTCATTCTTCAACAAGTTGTGTTTAACTCCATTCATTCTATAAGTGTTGGCCATATTCACCCGAACTCTAGAGCTTTTACTTGGCCAAGATCAAAGCAATATTAGACCTAAATGTCTCCTCGCGTGAGAGATGAAGAATCAAGGAGGCCAACTCATCAAACCTCAATGAGAAAGTTACCTTGTTTCTCAAGTCACTTGGAATGGTGATGAGAAAGAAAAACTAAATAAGGTTATCAATCAAAAAAATTGAATGATGTGGATAATAAAAAATGCAAATGACATTCTTTATCTAGAATGATTTGACCGAACTTGTAGAATATACTCGAGATAACTTTCTAAATAGTGATATAGGTAAGATTTCTTATGTTGTTGGATTTCTTTATGAAGGGCCTGGTCTCTTAAAACTAAATAATATTTTGAAATTCTAATGCATGGTTAAGAAAACTCTATATTATGATTTAAAGATACCTTGAGAGTATAACGAGTTGATTTCTATTTTAAAATGTTGAATTTTTTTTATTCTAATAGCTATTAGACATAAAGCCCCATTGTGATCATGAGAACTTAGATTCCATCCTAAATCAAAAGGACAATGTGACTTATAAAGTTAGTGCTCTTGATTAAGATCTAAAGATTACTAGAGCTTCCTTTGTGAAATCATACATAGGATACTCTCTTAAGTAAAGTAAATAAAGAAACCCTAAGAAAGAGAATATTGGTTTAAAAATTCAATTATAAGACCTATGCAAAAAGGAAACCTAAAGAATCCACACCATAACTCAAAAAAATCAAGATTGAAATAGTGGTTTAGTACAAACCAACTAATAATTCACAAAAAAAGATATTTATCAAACCCTTTGTTAGAGAAGAAGTAGAATATTTGTATATCTTACAATATTGCAACCATTTTGATCTTCAAGAAGTTTCATCAATGTGTAATCTTTTTTTTGAAGTTGCAACAACTTGTTATCGTCATTGAGTCATTTCATACATGCTTCTTGTTGGGAAATGGATGTTGGGACATGTTTGATGTGGTCTTTTTTAAGATTGGGTTCTCTCCTATACAAGAGTTGGTGGCTTGAATCATTAGGCCACAAAAGGATCACATGTTGTCATGCAGTCTGCATAAGAGAGGAATTGAAGGGTTCATAGTGAGTAATGAAGAGGTAGTGGTTTTGATCCTTCAATCACAAAAGAGTTGGATACTCTCATATAATACGTATATGATAGGAATTGATCGGTTCCATAAAGGAGAGGTGGATTATGTTCCTTTCTGTGCATGCCAAAATGGAGTATAGTTTATTGTTTCTTGATCACATGAATATAAGAAACATTATTATTTGAAATGTTGGTGATGAGGGTCATTAGATAGTCTATGTATGACCATTGTAAAGTAATTCTAAATTTTGTACCAATTTACTTCTTATATTTTTCTTGTTTTTTTATTATTATTCAACAAATTTGTGTTTAACTCCATTCATTTTTCAAGTGTTGGCCCTACTGTGATAACCCTATCCCTACTTAGAAGTAATTGAGGGCTATAAGACCTTAAGCTCAATCTTTAGATGTTTAATGTGTATTTAATATTGACCATGATGTGCATGTTCCTTATTCAGATACATAGTTGGAAATCTAAATAATTTTATTAAAAATATTAATATGCAATACTTCTAACTTTGAAGCTCAATGCACTAATTTGGACAACATGTTGATCAGAAATGTGATAAAAAATCAGTGATAAATATAGCAGCAAGATGTATGATTTTAAGTATTTTATTGGTAGCTCAGATTATTCTGAAAGATGTAGGTATGCTAGATAACTTTCATGTGAAGATCTCTTAAAATTTTTAGAATTTTTAACTAAGTAATAGACATGTTTATGATTGTGTTTTCTTAGTAAAATTCCATCAGACATACACACATACTGAAACTTTATTAGTATAGTAATTGATTTTTAGCATTTTACTGGTAAGACCGAATTATGTGATATTTGGACTGTAGGTCTTAACATCTATTACATACATAATATTAAAATTTTAGAAATTTTTGGATACTACTTGATGGGTGAAATAATTAGCATATCAGAAAATTCTATTGAAATAAAATAAAATGTAATATTGGGGGTTAGTTGCAAATGACCCAAGCACTCAATTCATCTATATCAATAAGCTAACACCTTATTAGCTCTCATAACTCATGATCTATCCTAGAGAAATGAAATCCTAGAGAGAGAGGGAGAGTTAGGGTTTTGGAGGAGGACATAGTGAAGATGTTGATCTTGGGTTCTAGCTATCTAGAAGTGATGAAATCAAGTAAGTTAATGTTCTTTAAATAGGTTTTTATGGTGAATTTTATCTCTTACGTATAATTTCGTCCCTCCTTTGATTTGAATAAAAAGGATATAGAATCACCATCTTTCTCTTTCTTTCTCTCCCATCTTCATTTCTAGTGTTCTTGAGCTGAAAGGAGGAAGAAAACAACTGAATTCTCAAAGTTTAATTTGGATTCAAAGAGAACAACCTTGGGTCACTTTTAGGTCTTTAACACCTGAGGTGAGTGGGTAAAAGAATATTTCAATCTATTGCACTTATTTAGATGATTCTAGTTGAAATTATTTATTTCTCCACATATGAAAGTAAATGAAAAATTATTGTTCTTAAATTTTAGTTTACAAAAAAATCCATTTCATGTTCTAAATATGATCTAAAAATGTTCATATAATGGAATGGATATAGAAATCCATGTATGTTGAATAGTAGATGTATTCAAATTCATTTGAGAATTTATGAAAATCTGACATTCTGAGTTATTTGGGTGTTTAGAATGACAGTCTAGTTGAAATTGAAATTAATGCTTGTATGTTCTTGCTTATGTGATTAGTATATTTAGTCGACATATTTGATCACTTTAATTTGATATGGAGAAATAGATTTTCCAGTTTTCACAAAGCATATCTTGTGAATAGCAAGTAATTAGGGATGGAAACCCAACTTAGTATGCTTTTAAAAATAGACATATCTATTTTAGTAATAAATGGCCGGTTGAAACGACTCGTGATATTTTGGGTTTCTAACTAAATGTAATTTAATATTCATATATATTTTATTATGAGATGCAAACTTTATAGTTTAGATCCTTGTTATAAAATGTATAAGTTTTTGTGATATTACAAGGAAATAGAAACGACATTCCCCTAGATAGGGATGTCACTAATGCCAAGCAGGAATATGAGAAATGTTGAATGAGAATGTTTATATCGGTAGACATGATATTTGCTTGAAATTATGAGAAATGTTATGTGTGCATGAACAATGAGAAATCTTGAGAGAAGGGTGATTAGTATGTTAATCATTTCAACAATGAGAAGTCCTGAGAGAAGGGTAATCATTATGTATGTATTCATATAACTAACATCAATGAAATAAGTTCAACAGTCCAAGTAATCAGTAAAATACAAATGTAAAAGAGATCGATCTAAGAGAAAGATATAATAAAAAAATTACAGTAGTAGCACATGCCTTGAACATCGTGGAGCCCTCTGTGGAAGTCTGTACCAGGATGGGTGAAACGTGATATGGATTATCGGATATAGGAAGAAGTATCTTGGAACTGAGTATCCAACACCAACCGATTGGATATCGGTGGTACTTCAGTTGAATAACAGAGTACCCAACAATAACTAGTGATCCCTGTGGTACTACTTCAGTAGTAGGAGTATCCAACAATAACTGGAGATTCAGTGGTGCCCACCAATTGGAGTATACAACCCTTATGGACCCTTCTGGAAGTTACTCCCTATTGTGTGTTAGCTCTTGAGGAACTGCATTACGTCCTAGAGGCACCCCTCTTGAGTACCCATGACAAGGGGCCATAGTTTATAGACGTTGTATAACCTCTGTTAGGACAAACGTAGCAACCTTGATGTAGACTAAGGTAGTTAGTAGCAGTCTTAAGGTACCGGGTTTACCTTAATACTTGTACGATAAGTCATGTAGTAGTGACTTTTTCTTGGATGGTACAATCCTAGTGAGTTCAGGGGAAAATTTAAAAAGAAAAGTTTAATGAGTTCAATTGAGTTCATATAAAGAGTTCAGTAGTTATATCAATCGGTTATGTTCAGTTGGCCAACATTGTAGTAGTCAGTTCAGTAGTCAAGTCCAGTTAGAGTTAATGAAAGATTAGAGAGATAATAATGAGGAATATATTTTGATATATGTATACTGCTAGCTAGTGATGCATGCTAAAATATTAAAATGGATATTTCTATATATCATGTATTCTAATCTTCATTTCTACATTGCTTATTTCAATTATTCAAGGATGATAAATGTGTAATTCAATAATTTAGATTGTTTTATTGTTTTACCTTAAGACTTGTATGGTAAGTCACGCAGTAGTGGCTTTTGCTTGGATGTTGAAATCCAAGTGAGTTCAAGGGAAAAGTAAAAAAAAGAAAAGTTAAATGAGTTCAGTTGAGTTCATATAAAGAGTTCAGTAGTCAAATCAGTCGGTTATGTTCAGTTGGCCAATATTGTAGTAGTCAATTCAATAGCCAAGTCAAGTCAGAGTTAATGAAAGATCAGAAAGAGAATAATGAGGAATTGTTTTGATATTTGTATATTGATAGTGACACATGATAAAATGTTAAAATGTATATTTTAGTATAGCATGTATTCTGATCTGCATTTCTATTTTACTTATTTCAATTATTCAAGATGATAAATGCGTAATTCAATGCTTTACACTATTTATTGTTTTACTCTTTCACTGAGCGATTAGGTTGACCCCTCTACCCACAAATTTTTAGGGAAACTATGTGGTTTGAAGATGTTGATGTATCAAAGTAGAATTGCCACAAGAGTTAAGTAGGAGATTAGTCATCAGTTGGTCCCCGTCACTCTAGGTCCTTGTAAAGAAATAACAGAGAGTTGTAAATGATGTTGTGTAACATTGTTTCTCTTTTATCAATGTATGTATCCAATTATCAAGACTTATGTACATGGAAGTGTGAGAAATAGAATGAATGTTTAGTTACATATCTTTGTTGTTGAAATTAGATTAGAGGAATCAATGTTTAAATTCCCCTTGTAAAGTTAGTGTATGTGTTTGATTGTGAGAAAAGAAAGAGTATGTAAAAAAAGTTATGGGTGATCTTTGTATTACTTTTAATCCTCAATTTATGTCATAATCTCTTGATTAGTGGTTATTGTGAGATGTGGGTGTAACACATATTCACCCCAACTCTAGAGTTATTAGTTAGTTGTAGATTGAAGCTTTAGTTAGACCTAAATGTCTTGAAAATGAAGACAAAAAAGGTGATGGAACTTGTTTGGGAGATGACGAATCAAGAAGGCCGGCTCATGAAGACTCAATGAGAAAGTTACCTTGTTTATAAAGTCACTTGGGATGGTGATGAGAAATAAAAAATAAACAAGGTTATCAATCAAAATATTTAAATGATGTAGAGAAGAAAAATGCAAAATGACATTCTTTATCTAGAGTGATTTGATCCAACTTTTAGAATATACTTGAGATAAACTTTCTAAGTAGTGATATAGGTAAGATTTCTTATCTTTTTGGATTTATTTATGAAGGGCCTAGTCTCTTAAATTTAAAATAATATTTTGAAATTCTAATGCATGGTTAAGAAACTCTTGATTATTATTAGAGTTACCTTGAGAATATAACGAATTGGTTTATATTTTAAAATGTTGAACTGTTTCTTATCGTGATAGATATTAGACATAAAACACCATCTTGATCATGAGAACTTACATTCCATCCTAAATCAAAAGAACTATGTGACTTGTAAAGTTAGTGTTCTTGATTAAGATCTAAAGAGTTCTAGAGCTTTCTTTTTGAAATCATGCATAGGTTACTCTTTTCAGTAAATTAAATGAAGGAAACCCTAAGAAAAGAATAATGGTATCAAAATTATATTATAAGACTTATGAAAAAAAAGAAACAAAAACAATCCATACCATAACTCTAGAAAATCGACATTGAAAGAGTGGTTTTGTACAAACCAACCAATAGTTCACAAAGAAAACATATATGTCAAATCTTTTGTTAGAGAAGAAGTACAATGTTTGTATATCTTGAAACATTAAAGCCATTTGATCTTCAAGAAGTTTCATCCACATGTAATCTATCCATGGAGTTGCAACAACTTGGTATCTTCATCAAGTCATTTCATCTTTCCCATATTGTTCTGTCTTTTCTTTTGGTTTAACCTACTTCTTGTCGGGAAATGAAGGTAGGAACATGTTTGATGTTCTCCTATATGAAATTTGGAGGTTTGAATCCTTAGGACACAAAAATATTGCATGTTTTCATGCATCCTACAAAAAAGATAATTGAAGGCTTCATAGTAAGTAACGAAGAGCTAGTTCTTTTGATCCTTGAATCACAAAAGAGTTGGATACTCTCCTATAGTATGTATACAATAGGAAGTGATGGGTGACACAAAGGAGAGGTTGATTATGTTCGTTTTTGTGCATGAAAAAAGGGAGTATAGTTTATTGTTTCTTGATCACATGAATATAATCAACATTCATATTGAAATATTGGTGATGAGGTCACCAGGTAGTCTATGTATGACCATTATAAAGTAACTCTAGATCTTTGTGCCAATTTACTTCTTTTATCTTTCTTGGTTTTATTTTTCATTCTTCAACAAGCTGTATTTAACTCCATTCTTTTTTTTAAGTGTTGGCCCTATTCACCCCAACTCTAGAGATACTAGTTGGACACATATCAAAGCTTTGATTACACCTAAATGTCTTTAAGATAGAATACAAAAAGGTGATGGAAATCATTTGGGAGATGAAGAGTCAAGGCAGACTTGTTTCTCAAGTCACTTGGGATGGTGATGAGATAGAAAAAATAAACAAGGTTATCAATCAAAAAATTTGAATAGAGTAGAGAGTCAAAAATCCAAAATGACATTCTTTATCTAGAATGATTTGATCCAATTTTTAGATTATAGTCAAGCTAAACTTTATAGGTAGTGGTATAGGTAATATTTATTTTATTGTTATATTTCTTTATGAATGGCCTAGTCTCTTGAATCTAAAATAATATTTTGAATTTCTAATGCATGGTTAAGAAACTATTTATTATGATTTAGAGATACCTTAAGAGTACAGAGAATTGGTTTCTATTTTGAAATGTTGAATTATCTCTTATCATGATATCTATTAGACATAAAACACCATTGTGATCATGAGAACTTATATTCCATCCTAAATAAAAAGAACAATGTGACTTGTAAAATAAGTGCTCTTGATTAAGATCTAAAGAGTACTAAATCTTTCTTTGTGAAATCACACATAGGTTACTGTCTTCAGTGAAGTAAATAAAGGAAGCCCTGAAAAGAGAATAATGGTTTAATAATTATGATATAAAAGTTATGAACAAAGGAAGACTAAACAATATGTTGAATCTATGGCCTATTGATGGAGGTGAATAGAGCTAAAACCACTTAAAATAACCACATTAGACCTTCAAGATATTTGTTAAAAGATATTGCAATATTGAAAAGCAAACGAGATAGAGATTGAGAAAACACCAAAAGGAGGGTAAGATGCATAGTGGTTCCAACATCCAAACTAGGAGTTATACATCCACTATCTAGAGGGGTCAATTTTTAGTATTTTCAACCATGTCTTACTTCTTATATTCCATTATAAGATTTACAACATATGGACCACCCTTTTCAAGAACAGTGGTCAAACTAGCATTCCTTTTTGAATCAAGGAGCCATTAACCATTACAAAGGTATTACCTATCTACCTACCAAGAATCTTACGCCTTCGTCAAGGACTTGCCCATTCTTGTAGAAGATCTTCAGCCTTTTGATCAATCCTTCCTTCTTCAAGGAAGTCACCTTCAAATCTCCAAGTTGCTAGAGAGAGATTGAGAAAGAGACTGGAGAGATTCACAAGATGTACAGTGGAGCAGATTTCTTACAAGGATCCTAACTCACCCAAATTGGATGTAGAGTAAAATAAGTTTGAGGGAGATTAGGGGTTGTTGGAGGTAAAAAACATGCATCTATAACAAGGGATCATAAAAGTAAACTTGGAATTGAAGTCCAAGGGCCCCTTTTATCGTTGAGGTTTCCTACAAGCCAATAGAGACACTTAGGATCGAACTCTAGCCGTTTTAGGTGTTGCAATAGATATATTTTTGAGTTTTACAAAACTCTAACAGTTAGAAAACTTTTATTCACTTCACTGTATAGTGTTGTCAGTTGAGTTACCTTTCGAGAAACTCAACTGATAAAACTATTTGACAAAACAATTTGCACTTGTCGGTCGATATTATATGGGATGAAACTCAGTTGATGGTTGTAATTTGTTTTTCTAGTACAGGGTGTCGGTCGATTTGTCACCAAGACAAACTCGGTCAACAATGGGCATTGTCAAGAGCAAGATTGGTTGTCGGTTGAGTTGCCACCAAGACAAACTTGACTGACAAACAAGCATGTATCACTTTGGACAAATGCCCAAAAAGTGCTAAATTGTTTGAAATAAGTCCTCTAAATTTTAATGGAGCTTATAAGTCATACATGCAATATAGGCGATTTACAACATGATTCTAATAGATATAATATTCAATCTTCAAAACTTGCATTTGCATTGATTTTGACTTGAATTCTGACAAACTAAGGTTGCTAATTTTGTCCTCTTCATGTACCTAATACATAAAACTGATCTCAAATAGACATATTAGATACACATGCATGGAATGGTTAAGTCATCATCAAAATATGGAAAATGTATAACTATTAGGTCAACATTATCCTCCTTTTTGAAGATGACAAACCATTCCTTAACATATTAAAAAGGACTGAAAATTTAAACAATTTTACCTTTGATATGTAGGGAGGATATTGTTGGCTAAATTGGATATTAGCTTATCTTCTCTTTTGATGATGGCAAACATTTCCTAGTTATGGATATAACATTCTATCTAAGTGTTTCAAATGAAAAGGACTCTCTTGGAAAAGGTTGATCAAGAAAGTTATTACAATCACTAGTACATAACCAGCCTTTAGTGTCAGTTATTCAAGACCTTTAGTGTCGGTTTTTAAGAAACACCTATGTGGGCACCGCTAAAAGCCCAACCGTTACGCATCGGTTCTCAAACCGATGCCACAACCCTTTGCGTGCCACCAAAAACGCACCAGTAGGGGGGTATAGGCGTTAGTTATTAGCTTTGCAACCGACACCATATACCTTAGCACCACAGATAGGGCGCCATCTGGGGCACTATCGGCATCAGTTTAGTAGTGATAACCGACACCATCTCACCTGCTGCCATGGCCGTGGTGGCCGGCACGGCCGTGGTGTCTGGCCCGCTGCCACGACCGTGCTGGCCAGCACGGCCGTGGTGTCTGGCCTCATTAGGGAAATCGACGTCGGTTACTAGTAGGGCAACTGACACTTTAACCATTTGTCGTCGGTTTTATATAAATAATCGATGCCGATTTTATATTTTTTTTCTGTCAGTCTACAAACCTGCTGTGGCTGGTCGCAGGATGAGAAACCTGCAGTTCAGTTATGAAATGCAGGTTTTACGACATCCATTGATATCAGCCAACAACAAGCCAAAAACCTGCAAAATTAACAACATAAATGTTCACACATTTAGCAACCTACAGTTCCATTCGATTTTCACACATGTAGAAACATTCATGTAGCAATCTGTAGTTCCATTCATTTTCACATTCACACATGTAGAAACATTCATATAGCAACCAACAGTTTCATTCATTTTCACTGAGACACATGTAGAAACATTCAGACATGTAGAAACATTCACACATATTATAATTCAGAAATTCATTTACAAAATATCATTCTTTAGTCATTATTCGCTATCAATATCCCAATTATATGTTAAACCCCCCACTACTTGTATGGCTGTTTCTCATTCTTCTCTTACTTCATTTAATTCTCCCGTCGTATAGGGAGCATGTATATCTGGTAAGGCCTTTCCTGTAGTGTGATCAGTTTTAAACACCTGCAAAGAGAATGATGTAAATATATAATTAATGAGCTATAAATAAGAGTGATATATTTCATATTATCTATTGAGACTATATATAATATCTCAGGAATGGTATCGATGTCCACTGCAGCATATTTGATAATCATGTGCATAAATCACATCACATAGTATGCACATGCCCATCCGTTGTCTTGTGTAGCACACTATAAATTGAAACATACACAATATTAAAAAATACAACTAATTAAGAGATGTTCACATAAATAATATATACATTGCAGTCGAGAACTTACTTCCATGTTTGTCCAAATTATTTGCTGGTTCTTTTTCCTGGGGACCTTTCCTCCAGCCTTTTTGAACTCATCTAAACCCCTACATGTTAATGTAACACATTACATTGCATAATTAAATAGTAATGTAATAACATATGTTAACAGATATGAAAATGAAATATTTCTCACCGGAATAATGCCATTTTCATTTTGTGTCCATATCTTGAATTCAATTTAGTCCCCTTAGGATCTAGATAATAGACAGTGAACGTCTTGGGGAAAATAACTAGTAACTCCCAATGCATACCACTAGAGGTAAAAAAGTTAAAAATTAATAACTCAAAATCCACAATAAAAATGTAATTTTCTTAAGTCAAAATTATAAGCAAAGTAAACTTACTCCACATTGAATGGAGCTATTATCAACGTCTTATTATTTTGAGCAAAACTTCTAAAAGCATCACAATAGTATTGTTGAACTGACGGAGGGTCTTTAGCTACTAGACTAATAAAAGATGGAATAAAAAATCCTACATATTTGAATGAAAATTCTGCACATATCTTGTCTAAGTAGCTGCAAAACATATATTACATATGCATTAATAAATAAGAAACCATATCACCAGATCCTACACAAGGTATATGGATGTATAAAGAAGATCTCACCTTATCCATAGCTCTATCACAGATGTATTCAAGCAATCATATCGAAAAAACTCTAAAATATCTTGTATAAATAGGTTTCTTTCGTATGATTGACCTGCAACATCCACATCTATAGAAATAGTTATAGGACAATTTATATCATGTTTGCCTAACCATATTGCCATACCCCTACAATCAGGACCTAACGGGACAGGTAGGTCCTGTGGAACCCAACTTGGTAATGTAGGAGGTGGATGTGGAGGCCTAAATGCTGTGGGTGTCTTCTTTTTAACATATATATATATATATATATATATATATATATATATATATATATATATATATATATATATGGTATATCTTCGCTACCCGTGCGGGTAACTAAGATTCGCTACCCGTGCATAAGTTTTGTAATGGGAAGGTATGCATTTGTAATGAGACAATCCAAATTTGTAATGAGACGACCGAAATTGTAATACCAAGACTCGTTTTGTATTACATCGCTGTTACAGTAATAAATATATATTTATTACTGTAACAGTGATGTAATACAAAATGAGTCTTTGTATTACAATTTTGGTCATCTCATTACAAATTTAGTTGTCTCATTACATATATGTGTGATCCCATTACAAAATTGATGCACGGGTAGCGAATCTTAGTTACCCTCACAGGTAGCGAAGATATACCCATATATATATATATATATATATATATATATATATATATATATATATATATATATATATATATATATGGGTATATCTTCGCTACCCGTGCGGGTAACTAAGATTCGCTACCCGTGCATCAATTTTGTAATGAGATCACACATATATGTAATGAGACAACCAAATTTGTAATGAGACAACAAAAATTGTAATACAAAAACTCATTTTGTATTACAGCGCTGTTACAATACTAAATATATATTTATTACTGTAACAACGTTGTAATACAAAACGAGTCTTTGTATTACAATTTCAGTCGTCTCATTACAAATTTGGATTGTCTCATTACAAATGCATACCTTCCCATTACAAAACTGATGCACGAGTAGTGAATCTTAGTTACCCGCACGGGTAGCAAAGATATACCCTATATATATGTATGTATATATATATAATTTCAGATCAACTGACATCATATACACACACTAAAAATGTAACATAATGTAAATTTACCATACAGTTTCAGTATAGATGACATCCGCTTTTGGCCACAATATCACTCCGCCTTCTTCCTCACCAAGTGTTTCACAATCTGGGTGGGCATATGGCAATGGAAGATCCATCCAGTTGGGGAATATACGTAGAGGGCTCACACGAACCCAACCAGCTGGTAATGGAGACCCATGAAACATTTCCCCTGGTAGGGATGGGTAAGGCGACGCCTCTGTAATGACAAATTCTTTACTTTTTAGATGGCATTGCTTCAACCCCTACAAATTTTTGTGTAAAGAATGTTATATACATATATACATATCATCTTGAAAACATATCATCTTGAAAAGACTAGTTATTATGTCATAAAAATACTTACATTGGATGTGCTAGGTAGTGGGTCTGCATGATTACTCCCAACCTCTGCAGTAAGAGTAGAGCGGGATGCCATAGGTATTGTCTTCTGAGTGGAAGTCTGAGATGTCTGCCACTTTCTCAGTGCTTCTTCGAGTTTCCTATCAACTAGCTTATCTACCTATACATGGATAAAAGAAACATTAGCTTCTAATTATTGAATTCTCTTTTATAGTAACATTATAAAGAAAGAATAGGTTACCTCTTCTTGTAAAAGTCCCACTTTTGGGACATGTTTGCACTGGGATGGCCCAAATAACGCTTTGATGCCCCCACTAGCGCCTGCAGCCCTAACACGTCCAAGATGCTCTGGGTTACCCAGAGAAACTGTCAATCTATCCCTTGTACCCTCAGGGATGAACTTTCCTTGTTTCCTCAGCTCATGCAGCTCCCTCTAATCGCCAAAACAAAAATTTGTAATTAAGTAAACACCACAAATAATCAATATTCGAACGATTGCTGTAAGAGTTGTATTTTACCATTTTTGCAGCCGCCTCAGTAGTTGCGGGCTTCCTTATTTCTCCCTTCTTATTTTTCCTCCCAGCTATCCAGACATCATGGCGAGGCAGAGGTGTGCTACCTATAGTAGAGGACTCCTGAGTAGCAGCAAACTGAGAATTAGCCTCAGACTGTAGTCTTTGGCGAATGCCTACATACTCCTTTGGGCCCATTGTGTGGTCATGCACATTCAGTGCACGTCTTGCTTTTTGTGCCTCACTGATGGCCTAATTAGTATGCACATTAATGATTTGGTTAGTAACACTAAATGTTAATATTGAATAGGTGAATACAACATATATTAATTAAAGTAGGGGTGACGCCTAATACCTTGAATTCATCAGTTTGTCTTGAAGCAACAAATGCATCCCATTCTTCTTGGTCCCGGAAGTTCCACTATTCTGTGGCTGTCTTCTTCCTCTTGTCACCTTCTTTTATGTATTCTCGGGTGAGATTTGTCCTATAGTTCCTTATGACTCTCCCACATCGTTGCATCACACATTTATGATGCAGCTTTTCATCCAATTCAAATATACTCTGCAAAATGGAATTGCTATTAACTAGTATCCAAAAAATTAGTAATCTAACAAATAGAATTGAAAATTAATAATAACTCACACATATATCCTTCCATATTATGTCTTTTTTCTCCTTAGGAACTTTATGCTAAGAATCTATCTTACAACCACATTGGCTATGAGTAACATACCCAAGATATGAAACAAACGAATTGTGATTCACTCCAAGTGCATTTCCTGCATTATCAAAATCCACAACAAGTTTGGGTCCATTGCCCCTTTGCGCTATTAACTTCTTCATCATAGTGATGCCCCTTCTCTTGTCAACTTTTTGGTGCTGCTGATCAAGTGCCTCAAGTGCTTCAGAGGGTACATTTGCATCATCAACCTAAAATTTGACAAAATAAACACACTTACATGATATAACTAGAAATGGACATATAGATATAAATATATGATATATATTTTTAAAACTTACATTGTGAGGTGGTGCATTGATGTCTTCACCCTCACGGTAATCATCAACACAGTAATCAGGAGAATGCTCAGCCATATGAAAGTTCACATTCACATTGTAAAGTAATTCATATTGTAAAGCTCACATTGTAAAGTTCACATTCACATTGTAAAGTAATTCACATTGTAAAATTCACATTGTAAAGTTCACATTCACAGACAATATTGTAATTAACATTGTAAATTTCACATTCAGAAAAATAAAACATATAAAAAAATATAAACATGCCTCTAATATTGTGATTTTTTTATCAATTAATAATCCTTCATTGTGATCTCCGCACATATACAAGTGTATAATGTGTATTGGGTTTTTAAGAAAATTTTGATAGCATTTCCCCGCTATTCTCCAAGTACATATGTACTTAGAGAACAAACGGGGAAATGCTGCCGAAATTTTCTTGAAAACCCAATACACATTATACACTTACATCCTAAGAGAGATTAGGTGTTCAAGAACAGTCCCAAACCGGGGACTATCCAAGATTTACTCCTAATGAGTAAATCTTGGACGGGTTTCTAAGCTAATGAGTACATATCCACTACATGTATTTGCTCACTTACATTGCATCACTCACAATTAGAGCATTATTAAATAATAAATCAAGAATTTAATAGTTTCAAACATGTAATAATTCACAATTAGAGCGATAATATTCATTTTGTACAAACATACATGGCATAATTCAGGCACAATAGCAGGTGTTCATTGACCCGATTCAACATTATAAGAATAATTTTAGAAGAATAATAATATTTCCTAATTGAGAGTATCTGAATTGTCTAACAATTAGAACGAGAGCAAGGTATTGTAAAAATTTCCTCATTATGGGAAAAAGTAGTCATAATAATGCCCAATCATATTTAAATAAAACAAATTATTACCTGGGTCTGAGCAAAAATTCATATCTCAAAGATTAATATCACCTACACATGAGATTATGCTAGAGTTAATATTATGTCTTCTACAACCATTTAATCTAAAAAACCACTCCTTTTAAAAAATCAGCCACAAATACACATAAATGTAGATGCATGTTCATCATCAAGATAATCATTACACACAAATGTAGCTATCCGATTATAATTGAGCAATATAGCATAAAATCAGCCAACACGGCCGTGCTATGCAGCAAGGCCATGCCAACCTGCGATTTCACACGGTCGCGGAGCAGGGTACCTACTTGAGGGCGGAGGAAGAAGAGGAGGAAGAAGAGAAGAGTAGGTACCTTCGGCGGCGTCGGTGGGGAGAGTAGCAGCAGTGAGCGGAGGCAGTGCGGGCAGAGGAGGCCGCCGAAGCAGTAGAGAAGGCCGGCGGTGCAGGGAGAGAGGGCCGCCAGAGCAGGAGGAGAAGGCCGCCGGAGCAGCGAGCTGGGGGTAGAGGACAAGGGACACCAGAGGTGGGTAGAGGACCAGCAACTGAGCGGAGCAGCGCGCGGCCAGAGCAAGCGGAGAAATTGTCGGACCAAACTCTGGTAGCGCGAAAATGAATGAAACAGAGAAAGGGGAAGAGTCAGGCTTGCGCAGGTGCTGTTAAGTTAACATTAGGTGTCGGTTCTTAAATAAAACTGACGTCCAATTGGACATTCCTTTACCCTAATTTTTTTGGCGGGGACGGCGCGCGCACCCTTATAACGTCAGTTATACTACGACAACCGACGCCCATATTGGAACTTTTGGCGCAAATTTTATCTTCATTCAGTGTCGGTTATTAGGTAAAACACCGACGTTATAAGAGATACTTTGGTGCAATTTTTTTTGCTCAAAAAAATTGGATTTCGTGGGCTACTTTAGGCGTCAGTTTCTTTTCTTCAACCGACACTGAATGAAAAGCGATACCTGTGTCTGGCTGGTCTTCAAATATATACATCGGATGTACTTATTAACTGACGTTTAATGGGACCAGCGTCGGTGTTAATAAAAAACCGACACCGCTAAAAGCGACGTTGAACGTTGTTTCTGTAGTAGTAAATGCTTGAATTTTTCATTGAGTTTTTCATATGTACTCACTTGTAATACACTTGTACAAAAATATAATGTACAAATACTTAGAATTCATGTAAAATCAAGATATGGACCAACCCCACCTATCTTAAACTCATTCCTATGTCAAAACCAAGTGTTTAGGATAGGTAGGTCTTATTAGAAAATTCATTAGATAGGATTTTCCAAAATTTACATATCACTCTAGAGGGAGTTTTATAGGTCTAGAACCCTATCAACCAAGACATATTTGGTCGAATAATTTTTCGATAGAAACACCCCTCAGTCGAAGACTTAGACAACCGACAAAACTTTTACAATATAGTAAGCTCTAGATCAGTTTTGATCGAAGAGTTAGTCGATCAAAACCCACTTGGTCGAAGTCTTGTTCGATCAAAAAAATACTGTTATACCTGATTGACCAATAAAATATACTAACACATAGTCGTTAGAAGCACTTGCGCACTCAGCACACTCTCAATCAAATAACTTCTCAATGGAATCAGTCTCAGTCAAACAATTTATCGACTGAGAAATTTTTGTAGACAAAACTCTATTAATGATAAAATTAGTTGTTGAGACTCAGCTAATTTCATTCTAATGGCCAGATGACCATGAAGAACACTCTAGACACTCCCTACAATTTTCCTAACTACTTATAATTTCCTATAAATAGGAGTGATCTTAGGATAACTAATACACAACTTGCGCACTTGAGCATACTATACTTTGCGCAATTTGAGCTAAAAGCACTTCACTTGCAGTCTCCTATAGCTATTATTTCATTTCCTACTCATAGATTCCTAGCACCACCGCTTATCATTGGAAAATATATTGTGGTTTTGGTCCATAAGATTGATATAGGACATCCGCGAGCTGCATTGTTGTTTTCCTTTCTTCAAATTTTCATCTTGTGTTGCTACATTGTGGTTGGACTACTTAGTGGGGTGAAGGTTGTCCATGATCTCGTGAGAGAAGGAATCTTCTCACTGGTTCTCTTTCGTGGTCGTAAAAAAAGTAGGTGATTTGGTGCTCTTCTGTGTCTATAAAAGAAGAGGGTGATTCAGTGCTCTTCCACAACCATCAAAGAAGAGGCAGTGATTGAACTCTTTCATGTCTATGAAAGAAGAGGTGAAGTAGGTGATCTTCCATGACCGCTAAAGAAGATGGAAAAAGTGCAACAATTATTTTTTTGTAATTTGTTCTTACATATAAATAATAAAATTGATTGTTGTAAATCTTAGTTGGAAACAACTAAGTAGTGGACTGACGTCTTAGATGAAACCACTCTAAATTATGTCTCTTATGGTTTCTTGATCTTCTCTTCTTTTTTTGAGCTAAACTATTATATTTGATTATAATTTAATAAAATATCTATTCACCCCCATGTAGATCTTTCATTTGGTATCTAGCATGATTCAAGGAGCCTTAACTAATCTTGAAGAATGGGGGGAGAATGTTGTTAGCCACCTCAACCCCTGAGGGATCTTATGTGAGTCAGCTACTAGTGTTCGATGGATCAAACTATACATATTGGAAGAGGATGATGCAGTTTTACTTCCAAAGAATTAGTTTTGAACTATGGAAGATTATAGCTCGTCCATATGCACTTCCAACCACAGAGTTAGAATAATAGAATGTTGAAATGGTAAAGCAAGTCACACCTAATGCAAAGGTTGTAAGTATTGTTTATTTTTCCTTATCTTGTAGTGAATTTAATCATATATCCTCTTGTGAAACAACCTATAAAATATGGCATAAGTTGTCTGTAACACATGCACAATAAAACATAAACTTAAACTATTCAATATGCATCCTAACAAATCTATTGAAGAAATGTATTCTATATTTTTCTAACATTAATAACAACTTGAGTACCTTGGGAAAACACATAAGTGAAGAAGATCAAGTATCCAAAATACTTAGGTCATTGCCTTTTAAGTACAAGTCAAAGGTCACTGCAATAGAGGAAGAAAATGATTTTACCACATTAAAGATGGAGCACCTCATAAGGAATTTGGAAACTCATGAAGTCACTCTTGAGGAATAACAAAGAGTGGAAGACGAACAACAAATGGAAATAAGGAAGGATCTTGCATTCAAATCTACCACCAAAGTGTCATCAAATAACATCACTCAGGAAAGAAGAAACACAAGCGATGATGATGAAAGTGCTTTGATTGTAAATGGTAAGAAATATAAAATATTTCTTTCTTCCAAGTGCTTTGAATGTGGAAAGGAAGGCCACTTGAAGAGTTAATGCCCAAATCTCAAGAAAGGTAAGAAGTCCTCATTCAAGAAGAAGGACAAAGGAGACAAAGGCTACATAGATGCATGGGATCAATCAAGTGATGATAGTGAAAGCAGTGAAGATGAGGAGGTAGAATATCTCATGGAGAAAGAGGATGAAGAAGAAACCAATGAGGTAGATATTTTTGAATTATATAAAGAAAGTTAGTTAGTAGTCTTGAAGAATTTCATGCTAAGTATATTGATTGCAAGAAACAAAAGAAGAAACTTGGCAAAACCATAAATGAACTTCAAGTTAATTTAACTAATCATAGTTCTAAAAATTATACTCTAGAATATTCAAACAACACATTAAATCGATCTATTGAGAGATATAAGTATAAATTACTTTTTCTTCAAAATAAAATAAAAAAAATTCTCTTTTAAGAGAAGGTTGATATGCTTGCTAAACTAAATGATTGTCAGACACAAACTATTTTTGCACACATTCTGATTGGGATGCTTTAGCAAAAGAAAGAGATACCTTACTTTCGAATATTTCTCATGTAAACCTAGACTTAACTACAAAACTCTCTAAAAATGTTGAGTTACAAAAATAAATTTCTAGATTAATGCAATGAAACAAAAGTCTTGAGAATATCTTAGTTAATACTTCTAAACAAGTAGGAAGGGGAGGTTTGGTCCTTTGGGATATGTGACAAAGAACAAATATCCAAATATGCCCAAAACTAAAAAGACATATGTTTCCAAGAATGGGGTTGTATATGTGCCTAAAAAGAAAATTGTAGACACTCAAAATATTGAAAAGAGAAATCAAATATCTTTTATTCATGTCACTACTTCAACGTCTTAGACATTATTCCTTTCGATGTGTGTATCGAAAGAAAGAAGTCATTGCCATGGTTTTTGTTCAGAAACCTTCAACTTAAAACAAAAAGGCATTAATATGTTGAGATTTGACCTATTCTTAACACTTGACAAATATACTTATGTCTTATTACAACTTAATCTAATATACATGTGCATATCATTTATCTAAAAGATTAACTTTCCTAATTTAACTAATCTAGAAATTTGGTTTTTCTAGAACTTACTATCGGTCAACAAAACTTCGACCGAGGTGTCACTCGGTCAAAAAAGAAGCTCAACCAAATACAACTTTGTCTTGAAAGTTTAATTCATTATAAGAAAAATATTTCACTATCATATCTGTAAAAATCCTTCTAACTTGGATAAAATGAGTTCCATCCATGAATTTTATCTTATTCTACATTAACCATTATGGACTCTACTTGGGTGTCAAAAACCTTCTCAACTTTGTAGGTTTGGGTGGTTGATAGTGGATGTTTCAAGCATATGATGAGAGATAAAAATTCCTTCAATTCATTCAAAAAGAAAAAGGGAGGATCAGTCACATTTGGATACAACGAAAAAAGGCATCATCATGGGAATGAGTAATCTCAAAACTTATCTCACAATTAAGAATGTGCTATTAGTAGATAGCTTGCACCACAATTTAATAAGTGTTAGTAAATTATGTGATAGTGGTTATGGTGTTATTTGTAATAAAACTTGTTGCAAATTGCTTGAAGAAGACACAAATAATGTAGTATATAATGGAAAAAGAGCAGGCAATATTTCAAATCCTTAAGCCTAGCTCTATGAAATCAATTATTGGTAAATACCTTATTGCAAATGATGATGCTCAAAACCTATGGCATAGAAGATTAGGGCATGATAGTATTCATGTTATCAAAAAGTTAATCAAACATGATCTATTTTGTAGCTTGCCTAAAATTTCTTTTGGAAGCCAGAAAATTGTGAACTGTTCACTTTAGGCAAACAAATAAAACTTATTTTATCACAAAATTGATGCTTAGTACATCTAGACCTCTTGAACTCATCTGGATGAATTTGTTTGGACATATGGGAACACAATCTATAGGTGGAAAGAAATATTGCTTTGTAATTGTTGATGACTTTAGTAGATATGTTTGGGTTTATTTTATTTCTGGCAAAGAGGATACTATTAGAATATTTATTCAGTTTTTCTCAAAAACTAAAAAATCAACTTTGAAATAAAATTTGCACCATTAGGAGTGATCACGGGGGAGAATTTGAAAACCATGTTTTTGAAGATTTTTTTCTCGTCTAAAGTTTATACTTAGAATTGTTTTGCCCCTCGTACCCCTCAAGAAGATGGTATAGTTGAAAGGAAAATCATTCTTTGCCAGAAATGGCTAGATCCATGCTATTAGAATGTGGCACGCCTAAAACTTTTTGGGCTGAAATCATTAATGCCTCATGTTATGTTGAAAATAGAATCTCAATTCATCCACAACTTAAAAAGACTCTTTATGAAATAATCTTTTCTAATAAACCTAGAGTGGATTACATTTACACCTCTGGAACTCCACGCTATATTTTAAACACCAAAGGTGATAAAGACAAATTTGACCCTAAATCACAAAAAGGTTTCTTCTTAGGTTACTAAACATCAAGTATGGCCTATAGAATCTTTAACATTGTCTCTAAGAAAGTAGAAGAAACAATTTCATGTAACATTTCATGAAAATTCAACAAATAATGCAATAGAAAATGAGATTCCACCATCAATTGAAGATTTAACCACATCACATAAAGATGATTCCAATGATGATTTTGAACAAAATAAAAATCAAAATCAAAATGAAGAATCAAATTAACCATCCATAAGATCGAATTATCAGTGATCTTTTTGATAAAGTAAAAACTAGATCTTCTTTTGATGAGGTAGCTAACATCACCTTTGTATCCATAATTGAACCTTAAAATGTTGATGAAGCTCTTAAATATGATTGTTGGATAATTGCTATACAAGAAGAACTCAATCAATTCACTAAGAATGATGTATGGGATTTGGTTCCTAGACCTAAAGATTAAACCATCATAAGAACTAAATGGGTATTTCGAAACAAGTTAAATGAAGCTGGGGAAGTTGTAGAAACAATCTAGATTAGTTTCTCAAGGTATAATCAACAAGAATGAATTGAATTTCATAAACCTATGCTTCATTAGATAGACTTGAATCAATTTGTATGTTATTAGTTCTAGCTGCACATAAAAAACATCAAACTCTTTCAAATGGATGTTAAAAGTGCATTTTTAAATGGAATAATACAAGAACAAGTTTATGTTGCTCAACCTCCCAATTTTGAAGATCTAAAGCATTTTGATCATGTCTACAAATTAAAGAAAGCCCTATATGGTTTAAAATAATCTTGTAGAAATTGGTATGGACATCTCAAAAATTATCTTTTTGAAAACGATTTCTCTATGGGAAAATCAAATCCTACATTGTTTATCAAAAAGTATAAATCCAATTTTCTCATCATTCAAATATAGGTTGTTGATATTATTTTTGGTGCTTTAAATGAATGTATTTTGACACAATTTAGTGGTGTTATGTAAAAGGAATTTGAAATGAGTCTCATGGGTGAGTTAACATTTTTCTTGGGTATTCAAATTAAACAAACTCCTTGTGGTAACTTCCTCAACCAAGAAAAATATACAAAAGAACTCTTAAACGTTTAATATGGAAAACTACAAGTATTCCTATACTTCATGGACACCTCTGCCAAAATTTACAAAGAAGAAGATGGTGAACCCATTGACAACTCCTTATACAGAGGTATGATTAGTAGTTTATTATATTTAATTCTATCTAGACCAGATATCATGTTTGTCGTTGGTTTATGTGATTGCTTTCAATCCAATCTTATGAACTCTCACTTAGTCATTGTCTAAAGAATATTGAAATATCTAGCTGGTACAATCGACTATGGTATTTGGTATCCATGAGATCAAGTATTTGACCTTAAGGCTTATAGTGATGTCGTCTATGCTAGTTGTCTCCTTTATCGTAAAAGTACTAGTGGTGGCTATTTCTTGCTTAGAAAATCACTCATATCTTGGTTTAGTAAGAAACAAAATATTGTTGCTTTATCTACCACCATAGAAGAATATATGGCAGTTGGGTCATGTTGTGCACATGTTTTATGGATGCAACAAGTTTTGAATGATTATGGATTTTTGTTGTCTTTAACTCCAATCTTTGTGATAACACTAGTGCTATCAATTTAGCTCATAATTATATCTTACATAGTCATTCTAAACATATTGAAATCAGACATCATTGTCTTCGTGACCACATTACTAAAAATGACATATGTCTTCATCATGTTGACAATAAAAATCAATTCGTTGATGTTTTCACAAAACCCTTTCTTTGGAGCAATTTAGAGTAATTAGATACAAACTAACATTGATATCGTTTCACAATGATATTAATTTTCTCTTAAATGCTTAGTTATGGCATCATTATCTCATTGTGGGTAAAATTGACATTTTGATATTTTTACTTACCTTGGCTACTATGTCTAAACATGGGTATCATTTAGGGGAAGTATCCCACTAAGGGGGTTATATTATCTTTGTAACTTACTACCTTTTGAGATGAAATGGGGGAGAAATGACAAAGCAAAACTTATTCCTTGAGTTTTATCATTTCCTCGAGTTTTATGATTTTATAATTCATATTGCCAAAGAGATAAATTTTTTCACCATAAATTAATTGTTGAAAATTTACTTTTAGAGTTGGATGATATGTTCCATATCTCTCTAGTTTAAATTTGAACACAGTCTAAAGACACTCAAGGAAAATCTCAAAAAAGTTATACAAATTTCATTTTTAGTTTTTGCTTATAATTAGAGATGTTTTCCATCTTCAAAAAGGGGGAGATTGTTGTTTAAATTGGACTTTAGCTTATCTTCTCTTTTGATGAAGACAAACATTTCCAATTTTTGGATCTAACATGCTATCTAAGTGTTTCTTATGTAAAGTACTATCTTGGGAAAGGTAATGCTTGATTTTTTCATATGTACTCACTTATAATATACTTGCAAAAAAGTATATTGTACAAGTAACTTAGAAATCATGTAAAATCAAGCCATAGACCAAGCCTACCTATACCAAAACCACTCCTATGTTAAAACCAAGCATTTAAGATAGGTAGGTCTTATTAGAAAAATCATTGGATAGGATTTTCCAAAATTTACATATCATTTTACAAGGATTTCTATCATTTAAAGAACCTTGTCAACTGAGACACAGTCGGTCGAAAAAATTGTAGTCTGAAACACCCCTAAATTGAAGACTCAAACAACTAGAAAACATTTTATAATACAGTAAGCTTTGGGTCAATCTTGGTCAAAGATTTAATCAATTGAAACTCACTCAGTCAAAGTCTTGGTCGACCAAAAAAAGACTATTATACATTGTTGACCAATAATATAGACCGACCATAGTCGTTAGAAGCACTTGTGCACTTAGAACATTATTGGTCGAACAACTTCTCGACCAAGACAGACTCGGTCGAACAATTTGTCGATTGAGAAAGTTTTGCAGACAAAATTCTATTAACAATCAAATTAGTCATTGTAACCCAACTAATTTCGTCCTAATATCTAGTTGAACACTAATAACACTCTAGACACTCCCCAAAATTGCCCTAACAACTTGTAAAAAATTCCTATAAATAGTAGTGGTCTTAGGACACCTAATACACAACTTGCATACTTGAGCATACTATACTTTGAGAAATTTGAGTTAAAAGCATTTCACTTGCAATCTCCTATAGATATTATTTCATGTCCTACTCATAGCTTCCCAAAAGTTGGTAAATATATTGTGGCTTTGGTCCATAAGCTTGGTATAGAACATCTGTGAGCTGAATTGTTGTTTTCCTTTCTCCAATTTCCTTTTTGTGTTGCTACATTGTGGTTGGACTGCTTCTCAGAGTGAAGGTTGTCCAGGATCCCGTGAGAGAATAAGGAGTCTTCTCACTAGTGATCTTCTGTTGTCATAAAAAAAGAGGGTGATTTGGTACTCTTCCACGTTTGTAAAAGAAGAGAGTGATTCGGTGCTCTTTCACATCCGTCAAAGAAGAGGTAGTGATTTGGTGCTCTTCTGCATGTGTGAAAGAAGTGGTAAAGCAGGTGCTCTTTCTTGTCCAATAAAGAAGAGGGAAAAATTACAACAATTGTATCTTGTAATTTGTCCTTACAAATAAATATTAAAACTGATTGTTGCAAATCTTAATTGGAAACAACTAGATAGTGGATTGACGTCTTAGACAGAACCACTCTAAATCGTGTCTCTTATGGTTTCTTGCTTTTTGTGAGTTAAGTTATATTATTTGATTAACATTTTGTAAAAAATCTGTTCACCCCCCTCTAAGTCTTTTAGATACATGAATGTATAATAGCAATTACTTCCCCTCAATTTATTCTTACCTTTTCATATATGCTTAGTTCCTCCAAAAACATAACCACCACACTTAAATGTTATTTGTATTCACTTTTCCATAAGAAAAAAAGGATATGAAAATAAAGATCAATTTCAATATGTGTCGAGATATTCTCCCCCTTTATCATATCAAAAAGGGAGAGGGTAGAAGAGCTAGATTAGGTCTTATCCAACTCACACACTCTTGGGAAAGTAGGCAGCAGATAAGGCAATGGAAACAAAAAACAAATCTACTTGTATCTCAAACCAGAAGATCACCTGAACAACAATGTATTTAGGAAGGAGTTTTTGCAAGATATATATCTGGTTCTGGAGAAAGTCCATCGATAATCCTCACAACACAACTCTTCTAGATCTGATAGAACATGCATGGCATTTGGGGTGGTCTCCTAGTGTGACACCACAAACAACAGTTGATGTAGTCGTCCTAACATGTTGGTGATGGCCTTCACACCTCTATCGTGGTCTACGTAGACCATCTAGAACTCATTGCTCTTTCTAGAGCCAACGAGAAGTAGTTTATCCCTTTGATGTCAATGTACTAGTGTTGACTTATTCTCCCTTGTTGTCTCTCCCTTTATAGGTAAAACTTGTTTGGGATCTCACATTACCACAACTGTGAGAGGATAATGTTCGTCAACATTAGTTGTGTCTTCTAAAAGCCTTGCATACCCCCTTTATTCATAGGAGGATCATGGATAGGGTTTCCAGATCAACTAAGAGTCGAAGAGATGGAATTAACAATTTAATTATTGATGTGAATCTCCATTCGGTCGACTGGTACTCCATTTGGTCGACTAGACATTCCGATCAGTCGACTGGAATACTTTCCTATTCACAAAATATTGGCTTTTGATGTGATGATCAATGCACGTCAATACTTCATTCATTGCTTGGCCATTCGGTCCATTTGGGCATTTCCCGTCATTCAATTGGTTCCTTTTTACATTTCGATTGTGAATATGTCTACTTCTCTAATTGGATATTCCAATAGCTCAACTGACTATTTCCATCGGCAATGTCTGTACATCTCAAATGGTCAACTAGACTCTTTAGTCAATCGACTGGCACGCAAGTCAGTCGACTGGACACTCAAGTTAGTATACTTATTTAGTATTATTGTTTAATTTGATCACTTAAACACTTTAGTAATGAAGTTTGACCTTATTTGTGATTAAACTCCTATTCCATATGCATCGTATATGTGTGACCCTATAGGTCCTGAGTTACGTTGGTAGTGAATGTCCATAACCAATTTATGACATCACAAGCAAGGAGTGGTATCTTACAACACATCATTGTTACCAAGTAATTGGAAAGCTGGATCACAACTTCAACCTAGATATGTGGTCATTGTTACTATGATTGTATGATTCCTTTGTCTCTAATATACAAATTGAACTTGTGGCATGGAAATGTAATATTTTTAACCATTCAATCAATGTTCCTTGAACTAAAGTAGGATGTAGAGATGCATATGAGCTCAATATCATACATTGACTCACATGAGTATGGTCATACATTTTCTCAGTCTCACTTATCAAGTGACCAGGATATCAACTCCAGTCAGAGGGATAAATCCCATCTACATCACTCAGAGTCAATCCCCATGTATCACAATGTACCCAAACATCACCTTTATGGCAACCCTTGTTCAAGGTCATGTTGGATGATGTTAAAAATACATTGAATGACATGTGATGAGTGTAGTGAATTTAGGTCTAAGAATCACAATCATCTCTATCACATTGAGATGTAATTATGATTGTTATCCATGTATCCCTTCTCAGGGAGGGTCTCTCTGGTACACTATTCTATAACAAATACATATGTGTTTGGTTTGATATCACATATCATGATCAATGAGATTCTAACACCAACCAACACACATTCTAGTATTTTGAATTTTTTTTCTATTAGCTTCCATAATAATATCTGACTAGGGACAAAAAAAGAATATATATACTCTTATCATACATATGATCTTGGTGTTTAGGTCCTCAACATGAAGACATATGTTATCAAGCAATATCATTCTTCAAACACATATCATGTTATATCATCTTCTCATAATTGAATAAACATATAAACAGAATTGTCTTTATTATTAATCAAATCAATTACAAGATATACCATTAAAACCATCATATGGTTTCTCACTGGGCATACATACCAATAGACTCCCACTTCCACTTAGAGACAATCACCCATGAACTTAATCCAAAGTGATCTAACATGACGTACATGCTTCTAGTGTGTAAGTGCTTTTGTCAAAGGTCAACAACATTGCTTTTAGTTGGTACTCTACAAATCGTCACATCTCTTCACTATACGATCTCTCATATGAGATGGAACCGTCATTGTATTTGTTTGGAACGTTGATGCGATCTAGGTTCCTTAGCTTGTGCAATAACTTTAATGTTGTCACATGAAAATTCTATTGTGTCGCTAATGCTTGGAACCACTCCAAGTTCACTGATTAACTTCTTGAACTAGATAGCTTCCCTTGTTGCATTGGATGCAGCAATGTATTCTTCTTTTGTTGTAGAATCAGCAACTGTCTCTTGTTTGAAACTCTTCTAGCTTACAACTCTATTGTTAAGGCAAAATACAAATCTAGATTGTGATACATACTCATCTTTGTTAGTTAGGAAGTTAGCATCGGTGTAACATTTTACTACCAGCCCTTCCTCGTCACCATAAAAAAGGAATTGATCCTTACTTCTTCTCAAGTACTTAAGGATGTTCTTTACAACAGTTCATTGACATTCACCGAGATCTGATTGATGCCTGGTTAGTCATACTCAAGGCATAAGAGACATTGGTGCGCGTACATATCATTGCATACACAATAGATCCCAATTGCATATGCATACGGAATATATTCATTTATTCCCATTCTTCACAAGAACTGGGACATTAAACTCTAAAGATGCTAACACCACGGGAACTCTAAAGATGCTAACACCACGGAACATGGATAAGTTTCCTCTCTTTGAGCTCTCCATGTTGAATCTTTTCAACACTTTGTTAATGTATGTGCTCTATATTAGGCCTAGAATCCTTTTAGATATATCTCTATATATCTTGAATCCTAAGATATAGGATGTTTCTCCTAAATCCTTCATAGAGAAAGTACTTCCCAACCATGTCTTTATTTTCTATAATGTAGGGATGTCATTCCTCATCAATAGTATGTGATCTACATACAATATGATGAATACAACTATGCTCCCACTAACCTTATTGTAAACACATGGTTCATCTTCATTTTGAGTAAAGGTAAACTCTTTGACTGTTTTTATCAAATTCAAGATTGCAGCTCTAAGATGCTTGCTTCAATCCATAGATTAACCTTTGTAGATTACAGACTATATTGTCTTCCTTGGGATTTATAAAACTCTCAAGATGTGTCATGTACACATACTAAAGAAGATTATTGTTAAGGATAGCAGATTTAGCATCCATATGCCAAATCTCATAGTCATAATAAGATGCAATGGAAAAAATGATCATGATGTATTTAACCATGGAAACCGGTGAAAAAGTTTCATCATAGCCAACACCTTGAACTTGTCTGAAACCTTTTATGACCAATATGCCCTTATAGATTTGTACATTACCATCCATGTCGGTCTTCTTCTTGAAGACCCATTTGCATCCTATGAGTTTTACCCCTTCAGTTGGATCCACCAAGGTTCATACCTTGTTGATATAGATGGATTCCATCTCGACTCTCATGGCCTCAAGCCATTTCTCATACTCTAGTCCCTTAACAACTTCTAGGTAGGTTGTTGGCTCATCATCATTGACTAACTCATTGCCTTATTGAGTCATAACATAACCAAATCTTTCAAGCTCAAGGTGTGTCCTACTAGATCTATGAGGTTTCTGTGTTACAAGAGGAACTTGAGATTCCACATCACCTTGTGAGTTTTCTTGTTCCTTATGTACCTCTAGAGGTTTCAATGTTTTCTTGTTGGTCTCAAACTTCTTCGAGTTCTCCTTTCCTCCCACTTATTACTTTGGAGATAAATTCCTTTTCTATGAATACAACATTCCTAGAAACAAACACTTTGTTTATCAGAAGGAGTGTAAAAATTGTATCCCCTGGTTTCTTTGGAATATCCAACAAAATAACATTTATCCTATTTGGGTCCAAGTCTTTTAGGAAACTCCTTTCTCACATAAGCTTCACATACCCAAATCTTCATAAAAGACACATTGGGACATTTATCATGCCATATCTCACATGATATATTTTAAACCAATTTAGATGGTACATGGTTAAGTTTAAACGTGGTAGTTTCTAAAAAATATCCCTAGAATGAAATCTAAAGATCTGCAAAACTCATCATTGCTTGTACCATGTCTAGTAATCTGTGATTCCTACTTTCTGATATACCATTATGTTTTGGTGTACCAGGTGGAGTCCATTGTGATATGATACCATGAGCTAGCTTGGCTCAAGTATTCTCCACCTCGATTAGAACAAAGTGCTTTAATACTTTTACCAAGTTGGTTTTGTACTTCATTCATGAAATCCTTGAACTTTTCAAGTGTGTCTGATCAAATACACATAGACAAATCTACTAAGATCGTCAATGAAGGTAATTAAGTATTGGTAACTGGTTCTACCATTTTTTCTAAAAGGTTGGCATACATCAGTATGTATAAGTCCTAATGGATCACTTGCTTTCTCATTGTAACCGCTGAAAGGAGTCTTTGTCATCTTGCCTAATAAAGAAGAGTTGCATGTCTCTATTGATTCAAAATCAAAAGAGTCTAGATAACCATCTTTATGGAGACTCGAGATATGTCTCTCACTAATGTTCCCTAAACGACAATGCCAAAGGTACATTTCTTGAGCTATCGAGTTTCACCCTTTTGGTATTTATGTTATAAAAACTTTTCTCTAGATCTAAAAATAAAGCCCAAAAGACATTGGGGCACTACCATAAAAGATCTCATCTTTAGAAATAGAAAATTGACATTCATAAATCAGAATCCATTCTTGTCCATACAAGATGCATAATTAATGTTTCTATTAATGACAAGTACATAATAGCAGTTTTGTAACTCTATTACAAGACCACTAGACAAAGATAAATGATAGGTTCTAACTGTAGTGGAAATAAGACTTGTTCCATTTGCAACACGCGGTTCAACCTCACCCTTTCTTAAAGCTTTACTTCTTTTCAGATTGTTCATATTAGAGCATATGTGAAATCCACATCCGGTATATAGTATCTAAGATGAAAAAGTAAACATATCTATCTCAAAAATTTATATATATTAAGTGGATATTCCTATCCCCTAATTCTTTTTCCACAATTCCTCTAGATAAAGAGGGCAATTCCTTTTCTAGTGTCCAGACTGGTGATAGTGATGATAATTTCCTTCCTTGTTCACCCCTCCCTTAAATTTTAGTGTAGAAGACTTAGGTTTATGGCTAGATTTATAACTCTTCTTGACTTTTCCTTTTCCCTTGAACTTCCCTTTGCCTTTGTTGATCATCATCCTAAATTTGGGTTTGTCCTTTTTTATTTGTGCTTCAGTTATTCTCAACATGCCAAGTAACTCTAATAACGGCTTGTCAAAATCATTTATGGTGTAGTTCATAAATTCTAGTAGTGATTGTAGAATCACATTTGTGGTCAATCTTAGCCTAAGGGAAATCCCAGTCTAGCAAGGATATCCACATACCCAATCAAATTGAGTACATGGGGACCTACTGAATCTCCTTCTTCCATATATGCACTTAAACAATGCCTTTGAAACATCATATCTCTCCTTTTTTGCCTGATCTTGGTACATGTTCTTAAGTTGTGTTGCCATCTCAACATCATCCATGTTCTCATGTTTCCTCTGCAACTCATTGTTCATTGATCATAGAATTTGGCACTTGACATCTACGATATCATCGGTATGGTTCTTGTAAGCATCTCTTTTAGCCTTAGGTGAAGTGGGAGTGGGTTAATCTGGCTCTGGTGTCTCTAGGACATAGATTTTGCACTCTTGTGTGAGAATAGTTCTCAACATCCTGAACTAAACTAGGAAGTTATTTTATTTTAGTTTGTCCTCCTCAAGGACTAATCACAACAAAAATGTGTTGTTGTTTTTCATTTGTTTCAATAAAAGAATTTTACATTTTGTCAATACACTTTTGATTTTATTTTATTGAAGAAAGTTTGATGATGTTAATTAGGCCTTCAATCAATTATCACTTCATCTATTTTGTTCAAATTAATAGTCCTCACTATCAGTTTAGAAGATTGCATCATACAACCTTCTAGTGAGTTAAGATCCATATTTTGTCAAAGTCATGATTCAGTTAGGGCTGATCTCTCACAACTTGACTATTTAGGTAGGTAACACTTGCCAATTGCATCATATGCAACTCTTGATAGATGTCATGCACAAATCTTTGTCATAATCCATCCTTATTCCTCTATGTGCTTAATCCCATTAAGATCACCTAGTTAAGCCTGACCCATAAGACAACACAATAGAATATGTACCCTATAGAGGCATACCCTCATACCTACCATCACACTTCCACGAGATACATGGCCCACCACGTTGTGGCATGCCCATGCTTAGTCAATCAAGTTTTTCACATGTGTTGCTTATAGAAATCATCTTAGACTTAATGTTTAATTAGGGGATTTATATTTATAAATACATATACATATACAATCACCACATAATTATAATATGTATCATATACATGCTACATACATAAATAAAATATGCAATCCAAAATACGAGCAACGTTTATGGCCATACTAATGCAATTCTTTGGATCCACAAAGAATTCCTACCACCTAAGGTCCACATCATATGTAGCAACATGTTCTTGTAAAAGATTTCTACTAGAACTAGCTTGGTCACTTGAGTGGACTCTTCATTCGATCAGTTGGTCTATGGGTTGGTCGATTGGTCTTCAAGGATCAGTCGATTGGGTCTTGGCTTAAGAGGTGTCTACACTTGTCCAGTCGATCAGTTGGGACTCGAGTCAATTGATTGGCTCCTTCTGTCTATAGAATGTTGGGTCCTCCATACGATCGACTTGATTCACAATCAGTCAACTCATCTGGCTCAGAATTTCTTCTCTTACCAAAACATAAAATAAAACTATCATATTCCTATTAACTTGCAACATTATAAAAGTGAAACCTTGAGTTACATTCGAGGGGAATATAGGGAGGGAAGCATTAATTTACATGTGGAGAAAAAGATAAAGGTTTGGTATGCAAACTGAATAACACTAGGAATAAAAATCATATAATCAAGAAAACATATTCATAAAGGGTTTTAGCCATAACCATGCATTCATCCACCATAAAAACAAATTTTAGGGTGATGCGTATTGATTGCATATTTATCATATCATATATGCATGAGCATATGTGGTTTTAATTATATATGAACACTAATCATTTTAAATGTTCTCATTGTATGCAATAAATAAATCATGAAATGAAATGTAGCAGCAATAGGATAATTTCAATACACTTGGTTGATCAAGCTTTTCATGTGTGTTGATAATAGAAAGCATCTTAGACTTAATATTATATTTGAGGGAGTTTATGCATATAGATATACTTTATCCAATTATCACATATATATAGTTTGTATCATGTACATGTTATATATCCCACAACATAATCATGTAATATAAAATAAAAAGAGATGGTTATTATCATACTAACGTAATTTCTTGGATACCCAAGGAATTACTACCACCGAGGTTATCATCACATCACATGCATGAACCTATTGTTAATGTAGATCTACGTTTGCCAGTCTGGGTTGATCAGTTCAACCCTTAAACTGGACATCACGCCTCTTTGCCGATCGTCTGGTCTCTTGAATTGGTTGGCCGCATGTCCAACCAGTGTCTGGACTCCTTCCAAACAGTCAGTTGGACCCACTAGCTGGTCAATTCATGCCTCCTACAATCTTCCCTCCTCAGTCTTCTAGCAAGTCATCTCATCACATGAAGTAGTCAGCTTGCCTGACGTGGATCGTCATCTTCGTCGGTGCAAGAAAAGAAATTATCCTATTGCTGCTATATTTATTACATGATAATGAGAAACCTCGAGTTACATCGAGGGGGTCAGGAAAGAATTAACTTTACATTAAGAATAAGAAGGTAGGGGATAGGCATGTGAACTGAGATAAAATAGGAATAAAACAAACCATTCAACCACACACATATATTTGGGTTATTAGTCATAACCATGTTACACATCCACCATCAAAATCACTTTTAGGGTGATGCATCTCTCTCTCTCTCTCTCTCTCTATATATATATATATATATATATATAGAGAGAGAGAGAGAGAGAGAGAGACTCAGGCTAGAATACACTTGAGTGTACAGATCGCACGAATACACTCAAGTGTGTTTATATATCAAGACTATTTTTTTCAAGATGTAAACCATTGATCTTCATTGTCATACTATAATTAGGATACATACAAATTTTGAGCTCATTTAGATCAGTGTAAGTCACTCATCTGAGGGTAACAAAATTGACGAACGAAACTAGTTTGAAATGCATAATTTTTGTGATCTTTATAACATGACCTATAAATGTCTAAATGTGCTCAAATTTTTTTAAATGAGTAATTCACAAGATGATTAAGAAGATCAATGGATGAGATTTTTGAAAAAAATATTACATCATGAAAAATTAATTGAGTGTAAATTTCTCTGAATACACTCGAGTGTATTCTAGCCTGACTCTCTCTCTCTCTCTCTCTCTCTCTATATATATATATATATAAGTTTGGGATTATGTGGTGTTTTATCTTTGATTTTCTTTTCTATAAGTAAATTATTTGTCCAATTCCTGGATTGAATTTGAACAAGAAATTCTTGTGTATTTTTATTACTTATGAATTTTTTTTCATTCAACTCATTTTTATTTAATTCAAATAAGAAATCTTGGTTTCCTTTTTCTAAATTGTTTATATATATATATATATATATAAGTTGTGGATTATGTGTGGTGTTTGATCGAATATGTGCATTGAGCAGTTCAAGTAATCTCATTGTATGCAATAAATAAATGATAAAATCAAAAATATGATCATATCAATTATCCCAAAACATAGTAAATTGACGTGGCTCTGATACCACTATTAGAAAATATGGGCACAAAGTAAGGCAGCAGATATAAAAAAATTATCTATCGACCATATTCTCATAACAACAAGATCGCATCAATAACTATGAAATAGGAAAGATGGTTTAACAAGTTCATACATGGTCCTGGAGAAAGCCCAATGACTACAACTCATTGCAGTACAACTATCTTCTAGTTGCACTTGGACAATGTATGTGCATCTCCTAGTCTTCATCACAGACAGCAGACTAGAATAGTGTGTGTAGTAGCTCATGTGGTCTCGCCATGGACTGCGGGTTGACAACAGTGACAGGAAAAAGCCACCTTGCCTCTATGGAAGTCCAGACGGACCACCCATAACTCCTATCGTCTGGCTAGAACAGATAGGAAGGAGTTGTCCCTCCCGTTGGTGTACTAGTCACCAACCTTCTCTCCCACAATGATCCTCAGTTGTTCGCTCTCTCTATCCCTCCCTAGTCGGGTAGGACTTCTTTGGTCTCTCTTGGTTGCCACAAGTAGAGAGGACAACAATTTTTAGAGCAACTGGTTCTCAATTGTGTGTGTTGGGAAGCCCCCAATATCCCTCTATTTATAGGAGGGGTTAGGGTTAGGGTTCCCAGTCAATGCAGGAGTGTAAGGGACCAAAAGATTATGAATTTTCACAATCTATGAGTTTCGAACTGGTCAACTCACATGCGAGATTGTCAGTATGCACAACGAGCCAGTTGTTTTGCTATGTTTCCCAATTGCATATGATTTGGCAATTCAAATCCAATTAATGTACAACATGACGTCAGCATAATCCTTGATGCAATCAAATTTCTCCACAAACTAAGTGATCTTGCTCACACAATTCAGTCATCTCACTCACCCATACCAGATAGTTAGTTAGCCGATCTGGTCAGTTCACTAAGTGATCTGGTCGGTTTGCTCCTCAATTTGGGCAGAACTTAGCCAATTCAATTTCTGATCAGCCTGACACTCGAATCAGTCATCTCAACACTTGATTCGATCAGCTGGCAGTCCAGTCTAGTCAACCGATTTATTGCTTGAATTGACTACCTAAACACTTTAGTAATCAATTCAATTATCATTCATGGTAAACTCCTCTTCTAGGTGAGTTCCTATGTGTGTGACTATATAGGTCGCATATCATGTGGGCAATGAATGTCTATACTAGCTTATGATATCGCTAGAAAAAGAGCAGTGCCTAGTCACACATAAGTGCTACCCAAGTGAATGGAAAGTTGGAGAGCAACTTCAACCTACAATCTATGTATGATGTTGGAATAATTGTATAATTCCTTTGTCTCTGATATCCAAAATGATCTCGAGGAATGGAATTGTCATCCTCTCAATGTTCAATCCATGTTCTTGAACCTAAAGAAAATTATATGAGATATGTGTGACCTCAATATCATATATTGATTCACATGTGCATGTGCATGCATTTCTAAGTCTCACTAATCAAGATGTCATGGATATTCCCATCTACATAACTCACAGTCTATCCCCATGTGTCACATCTACCCATTCATCACCTTTATGGCAATCCATATTTTAGGGTTACGTTGGATGATGTCAAAGTATACCGAACAACATGTGATTAGTGTAGTGACTTTGGGTCTAAGAATCACAATCACCACCTTCACTGTGAGAGATGACTATGACTTATCCAGTATGGTTTCCATGTGTGACTCTCAAGGCGGGTCTGTATGATAAACGGTTCTCTAACATGTATCTGTGTGCTTAGTTTGATATACCATATCACGACTAATGAGATTATGTCATAAACCAACTCACACTCTAGTATTATGTGTTGTTATTTTCTATCTTCCTTCCACAATAACATCCAACCAGGGACATAACAAGAATTTACATACTCTTAACCTCTATATGATATCATTCTTTGAGCCACGTGCTTGAAGACATACATCATTCATTAATTGTCATTCTTTGGATATTCATTACGTTTCTTCATTATCTCATAACTAAGTGAATCAGAATGAACTGGAAGCTTGCCTTTGTTATTACTAATCAAATCCTTTATGTGATATGCCTTCACAATCATCATATGATTGGACATATGGGCCTACTTACCAACATATACTTCTTTACTAGGCAAGTTAGGTCAAGATTCAAGATCATTAACTATACAAGAATCCTATCATTTTTAGTCCCAAGCATGACAAGTTCACCAAAATAAGTTTGGCTTTAATCATTAAAATCATTCATCTTCTTGATATAAATACCATTTTTTATTTCAACACCATTACATTGAAGTTCAAGCTCAAGGAATTTCTCTTGCAAGGAATCTATGCTATCCTTATGAGTTTTCTCACTTTCACTACTATTCTAGCATATAAATCATCAATCATTTTCCCTAGTCTCTTCTTTTTCTTATTTACACTTTGAATAAGAAGAACGGGAAGTGTGAATCATATGGATAAGAGCATATTTTGGAAGATCATTTAGACTTATCGTATACCTCACATACTTCCTCACTTGTTCTAGCCATGAGGAACATGTGGCACTCTCCTTCATTTGAGCTAGAATCACTAGAGGAAGACTCCTCCCAAGTGGCATGGGCAACATCTTTGCCTCTTCTTTATTTCTTCTCCTTCTTCATGAATTTCCATCTTTGTCAAAGTCCTCCTTCTTCCTATGGCTTCTCTTATGGTGTGAGTTCTTGAATTTTGAGAATTAATTCTTGATGTGCCCCTTTTAACCACACTCATATCATCTAGGATTAGAGGAGGATGAGGGCTTACCCTTAAAGTTCTTTCCCTTTGAGTAATGACCTTCAAGATTACTAGGGGAGACAGCTTCACTTGAGGATGGAGAAGCTTGGCTAATGACTTGTTGTTGTAAAATAGCTTCAATTTGAGATTTTAATGTAGTATCCTTCACCTTATTGTATTCTATCTCCTATGTTTTCTTCTTCTTCTTTCTTGTCAAGTCTCACTTCATAGTTTTGTAGATTTTGTATGAGTTGTTCAATAGGAATTTTGGTAAGAGAATTTGTTTCTTTAATGGTAGGAACCTTTGTTTGTGAACAATTAGGAAGATATATATGGATCTTTGAGTTGATCTTACCTTGATCCATAGAATGACCCAAAGCCGCAAGACAGTTCACAATAGTGTTGAGTCTTAAATGCATTTTAGAAACTCTTTCCTTCTTTCCCATCTTGAAGTTTTCAAGAAGGCTATTAAGCATATACACCTTGGATTCTTTAGCTTTCTTAGTGACTTCATAAGTGATGCAAAGCTTATTCTAAATCTCATATGATGTATCCCAAGAAGAAATTCAGTTAACTTAGTTGGAGTAAGGGCAGATTAGATGATGCTAATGGATTTGGCATTGAGTTGAGCTTTCTTCAAGGAACTTTGTTCTGTGTAGAAACTTCTCCCTACAACTCTATATAGGGAAATCCAACAACCTTTTGCATATCATAACTCATTCCTTGGATGTAGAATTGAATTCTCCTCTTTCATAATAAGAAGTTGGTGCCATCAAAGATAGGTGGACGCATGAAGAATCTACCCTCAATGTTGAGAGATCCTAATAAATTTTTGCCCATCTTCTCTACTCGTTAAAGTACTAGTTGGAGAATACCAAGCTCTGATAACAATTGTTGGATCTATGGGCTCTAGTGGCAGTGAATAAAGCTAAAAGAACTTAAGAAAAATACATTAGACCTTCAACATATTTGCTAAAAGATGTTGTAATATTAAAAAGCAAGGGAAAGAGAGATTGAGCAAACATCAAAAGAAGGCTAAGATGTGTAGTGGTACCAACCTCAAAACTAGGATATGTAAATCCATAGCCTAGAGGGGTCAATCGCTAGGATTTTCAATCATGTCACACTTCTTATGTTCCATTATAAGAGTTACAACATATAGACCAACCTTTTTAAGCACAAGGGCCAAACTAGCATCCCTTTTCAGGTCAAGGAGCCAATAACCACTACAAATGTCTTACCTATCTACCTACCAAAAAATTTCTGCCTTCTCCAAGTACTTACCCATTCTTGTAGAAGATCTTTATCCTTTCATTAGTCCTTCCTTCTTCAAGGAAGTCACCTTCAAATCACCAAATTGCTAGAGAGAGATTGGGAAAGAGAGAGGAGAGCTTCACAAGATGTCCATTGGAGTAGCTCTCTTATGAGGATGATAACTTACTCAAATTGGATGTAGAGTAGTAAACAAGATTGCGAAATATTATGGGCTCTTGGAGGCAAAAACACTCAACTATAACAAGGGGGCATAAATAAGAAAACTTGGAATGAAGTCGAAGGGCCCCGTTTATATTGGAGGTTGCCTACTATAAAATAGAGACACTTAGGATCTATTTTGGGTGTTGCAATAGATTTTTTTTATTTTTAAAACACTCTAAAGGTTAGGAACACTTTTTTGCACTTTACTATACAATGTCGTCGGATGACATACCTTTTGGGAAACTCGGTCGACAACACTATATGAAAAAATAATCTATAGTTATCATTCTAGTTTATCTAGGATGAAACTCAGATGACGGATGTAATTTATTTTTCTAGTGCAAGGTGTCGGTCTAGTTGTCACCAGGACAAACTCAACCTAACCCTGGGTATTATCAAGAGTCAGATTGTATGTCTGCTGAGTTGCTACCAGAATAAACTTGACCTACAAGGAAGCATGTAACCACTTCTAACAAATGCCCTAAAAGTGCTTAAATGTTTGAAGTAAGTGATCTAAATTTCCATTAAGCTTATTTACAAGTAATACTATCAATAAAAATGATTTACAACATGATTCTAACAGAGATACTATTTAATCTTCAAAACATGCATTTGTATTGATTTTAACTTGATTTAAAAAAAACTAGGGTTTGCTAGTTTTATCCTCTTAATGTACCTAACACCTAAAATTGATCTCAACAGACATATTAGATACACATGAATGGAATGGTTAAGTCATCATCAAAATTGGACAATGTATAACTGATAGGTCGGCACAATCCATACTATAACTAAAAAATCAAGATTGAAAGAGTGGTTTAGTACAAACCAACAAATAGTCCAGAAATAATACATATGTCAAACCCTTTGTAAGATAAGAAGTACAATGTTTGTATTTATTTCAATATTGCAACCATTTTTATCTTCAAGAAGTTTCATCGATGTCTAAATTTTATTGTGAATTTGCAACAACTTGTTATCTTCATCAAGTCATTTCATCTTTCCCATATTTTTCCTTCTTTTTTTTTGTTCAACCTACTTCTTATTGGGAAATGGAGGTTGGTATATACTTCTCTCTCTATCCACCAACCAACCACAAAATTCTTGGCTTCCACCATCAAATGGTATCAGATATAAGTTAGGGGCAGTTGGGATATACTTCTCTCTCTCTCTCTGAAGGGGTGATGGTTTGGGGTCTTCCTTCTAGGGTATTCTAGGGCATGATGCCTCCTTGTCGCAATGGTAGCTTGTTTCACCCACTTTAGCCATGGTAGGCATTTAGGATCTTGTAGGCTAGATTTATTTTTTGACATGCCACTTAGTAATCCCTTGGTTGATGATTCATGCCTCTTATCTACAAACCTTTTCTTTATTTTATCATACTCATTCTCCTTTAGGAAATATCTAGGTCTTAGGCTTCGTTGTCGCATTTGTTTAACTGTTGAAGGCCACTATAAATTATCATATTATAAGAAGAATAGCCTATCCTCTAAAAAATCATTATTTGTATTAAGCCACTTTTTCTTAAAATTATTATAATTTAAGCTTTGTATCACTTTTTCGTACAAGTGTATCTTTAGAAAGTTATTAAGAATGTTCTAACGAAATTGGAAAATATGTTGAATAAAATAACTAACACGCTAAAAATGTTGAGGAAAATATTCATACCCTTAGAACTAGAAAAGGAATTACCTAAATATAAAATAAAAAAAACTTCATCATTGATAAAGAAAAACTAAGAGAAGAATTTCTTCAAATAAATATCACTCAAGGCAAACAAATTTTGTGAAAATTTTGATAGAAATGAATGAGCTCGTATAAGGGAAAATGGTATTCACAAATGCAACACCACATAAAATATATACATAAATTATTGTTTCAAAGAACATGAAGAAAATATCTATAGACTTGATCCACAATGGTATGAGCCTAATAAGTCTGATTGTGAAATAAGACCATCGCTTGTCGAATATCCCCCTTAGAACTTTTTATTTCAAAATACTACAGATAAGAGCAATCCACTATTGAAGGATAAAATCATTCATTCTTACAAAAAAGACATGCTTGATAAAGTACATAGTCTTTCTAAAACTAAACTTTAAAAAAGTACATAGAATTTTGTGAAAGTACAAGTACATAACAATACTTCATTCTTGAAACAATCAACACCATACAAAAAGAAAAACAAAAACTATTTTCAAAATACATAAAAAATGAATAAAAAACAATAAACTCTAAATTAAGTCCAAACCAAAGCATTTCATAAAATACTACATAATCAATTCAAAAACAACCCATTCTAAAAGACTTCCAAAAATAACAAAAAAATATTAAAAGAGAAATAAAAGATATGAAAGAAACTAAAAATCTTATGAAAAGTTGGTAATTCAAGACAATAACAATCAAGTTAAATCTAAAAACAATTCCTAAATAGCATCCAACAATATATCAAAAGAAAATGGAAGAGATATGTTATAACTAAAATCAACTCAAATTCCAATCTTAAGAAAATAGTTTTATTTGATTTTGGAGCATATATAAACTGCATAAGAGAAGGCCTAATACTGACCTACTATTTTGAAGAAATGAAAAACAATGTTAATTCATGCACCAATGAAAAATTAACAAATTAACTATAAAATCATGGAAGTACATGTTTGTGTCAAAGACACATGCATTTTCAGGCTCACCATAACATAATTGAGGATATAATCACAGTGAAACCATTCTTTAATTTACCTATTTTAGTAAGTACAATAGGAGTGCATGTTAATCTAAATGGAAAATTATTACATTTAAGTTCAAAAAGGAACATGAAATATCAGTTCTACAACAAATCAATACTTCAATTAAGTATAAAGAAAACTTCATTAGTGAACTTAATATCGACATAGAAAATAGAAGAACTCATAATAAAATCCAAACTAGTAGTTTTCAAAAACTACTAAGGGAATTTCAAGAAAAAATGAAAAGGAAATTTGCTCTATTCTAGCTTTAGGCACTGATTCGTTTGTCGTAACTGTTCTGGAAACTTATGATCTGGAGTTCCTTAAGTAGTTTTTCAAGATTGGTTTAAAGTAAGTTTTGGAACTTAAGTTCAATGACTTTCGGTGAGTTACAGACTTACATACAAAATACATTTCCTGAGTTTCCTCTTAAAAAGAGTGAAAAATGAGTTCTGGGACAACTAACAACATTTCTTATACAATTATATTCTTCGTCTGTCATAAGTGACACATATAAAATATTTATGACTAGAAATATTAGCGGTGTGGATATAGTTCATTGCTTAAAACTATAAAATAATATGACAAAATATTATACACTATAATCACACTATGTAAAATATTTTACACTACAACCACCACTGTCAGTGCAGTTTACAAAAAAAAATATAAATATCATAAAAAAGGAAACACACCGCACCATGTGAAAAATAATGTGATTTACCTAACATATTTTTATTCTTCGTTCTTAAACAATATGATGTGAAAAATGATAATTAACTATAATTTTGCAAGAATAATATAATATAAAATTCCTACAAAATAATACAAAGTTAATATTCTACATTGTGCTAAACAATGATGTACCAAGACTTATATTCACAAGCACATGAAATGTGGAAAATACTTTGTATACACAAAGTGAAATAAAAATATTATCATGTAATTTCATCATAATATATTTATTAAGATTATAAATTTATCATAAGAAAATATTTTTAAAGGAGCAACATTTTCACTATAACCATTTGTTGAGGTTATTATGATTTAAGAATATTATGTTTTTTATGAATATAATTTGTTTTATGTATTTGTCATCTTTATTTATTTATATTACATTGTAAACATCAACAATATTTTTAATTATTTCCATATTTACACTTATAACAAACCAATCACATGGAAGTGAATGGAACTTAAGTTCCCAAAATTCAACTAGTATTCCTAGAAAATGAGTTCCACGGATTTCAGGACTTACACCAAACCAATAGGTTAATGTTTGTGAATAGAAAGAAACATGAGGTTACTTTACCATACATTAGTAGTTCGATGAAAGTAAAATTCCAATAAAAACTAGACCTATTCAAATGGACCGAAGACTCTTATAGATATGCAAAATGATACCAAATAACTTGATTTGAAAAGATTGACTAGACCCAGCTCTTCCCCATGGAGTTGTGTTTCCTTCTATGTTGAAAATGTATCCAAAATTGAAACATGAGCTTCTAGGCTTGTCATTAATTACAAAACTCTGAACAAAATACTTTGATGGATGAGATATCCTATCCATACTAAATAGGACATCATAAAAGAATACACGATGCTAATATCTTCTCAAAGTTTGATATAAAATATGGATTCTGGTAAATACAAATAAATGAAAAAGATAAATATGAAGCTACCTTCACAGTATCTTTTGGTTACTATGAATGGAATGTTATGCCTTTTGGGCTAAAAATGTTCCATCAGAATGCCAAATAATAGTACAAGATATTTAATTCATATACCTCTTTTAGCATTGTCTATATTGATGGTGTACTTATTTTCTCTAAGGACTGTGACAAACATTAGAAAAACCTAAATACATTCTTTCAAGTAGTCAAACATAATGGGTTGATAGTTTCTTGTAACAAGATAAAACTACTTCAAATAAGTATTTAGTTTCTAAGATACAAAATAGAAAAGATAAGTGTATCACCTATAGTAAGAGCTATAGATTTTGCCAACAAATTATCAGAAGAAATATTAGAGAAATAGAAACTTCAAAGATTTATTACATGCTTAAACTATATCACTTACTTTTATGAAATGCTTGCACTAAATATAAAGCTCTTTATAGATAGACTTAAATAAGGTTCCATCAAGTTGGACATTAGATCACACCAAAGTTGTTCAAATAATAAAATTAAAAGTTCAAAGATTACCATCTTTAAATATTCTTGACCTAGAGGCTTTTAAAATAGTAAAAATAGATGCACCAGATATAGGATATGGAGGGATCCTTAAGAAAAAAAGTTGTAATACAAAATAATTAGTTTGATACACCTCAAGAGTTTAAAATGAAACCAAAAAGAATTATTCTACTATTAAAGAAGAATTTTTATCTATAAAGCTTACTATTATGAAATTTCAAGGTGATCTTTTATATTATAAATTCTTACTAAGAGTAGATTGTAAATCAAAAAAATTGTCTTAGAAAAAGACATGAAAATATTACATCAAAACAAATATTTGCTACACGGAAAGAAATATTGTAATATTTGATTTTGATGTAGAATTTATTAAAGGAGAAAACATTGTTTGAAAGATTTCTTATCAAGAGAATTTTTGTAGGGAAATAGTCTTAAATAGGACTATCACGATGACATCAATACCTTCCTCTAAACAAAGGCATCCCTTAATGATGCAACCGAGAAGGGAGAAGGAGAATATTGAAAAAATGAAAGCCAATTCATCATCAACTAAAACATCATCTGAATTCATCTTAAAGGCATTTGAAGAGGTACTTATTCTAAAAAAAGATGGCCTCCCAAAAGAAATAAATTATATATAAATAAATATTTTCCTTAATATACAACAACATCCCCATTATACTTGGAAAAAATCAGATGTGCTATTAGAAAATACTATTAGAAATATGAAGTGTGAAATTTCTCCATAAATATAGAGATAAATCTACAAAAATAGTCTTGCAATTTTCTGAACTAAATATGCAAATATAATCACTTTATCGTGATGGAATAAAAATAAAACTCTCATATTCCTAGACGATTTAAAAGTTTCTATCAACCCCAATATTACAAGTACTGGGATTATAAAAATGTATGGAAAAAAGTTTTATATGTTCAAAATACACAGATGAGTCGCATGTTGTCAGTAAAATGATCACTACAAACTAAATTTCCAAATTGGTTTTTCTAAAAACTTTGCAAAAATTTTGGGGAAATAAGAGAAATACTTTCCTCAATATTAATGGAAAATATTAAGGGTGGAGATCTTATTGAAGAAGATCTAAATATGATGAAGTATATCTCTTCTCATGGAACCATGGATTATACAATGGAAATGGAAAAAGAAGATATTTGATTTACCACCTTCTAGAAAGACAAATATATGTCAAATGGTGGGTTAAATTCAATAGTAATTCCATGATAAAGGGAAAAGTGATTCCATTGCTAGTTTTTTGTTACTAACATGACCAAGAAACTAAAACAAACAAAATGTCTTTAGTTGGTCAACTAAAACAAGAGTTAAAAATAAAAAATCTGAATCTAAAATCCTAATATTATAGATAATAAATTACAATTATTGGTCCTTAAAAACTTGACGAAAATTATGGATACATATGGTACAGAGGTCTCAAATAAATTTGAAATCGAAGAAGATAAAAAGAGTATGAAAGTGAAAAAATAGTTATTGGACAATAAAAATTTTGTGGTAAAAACAATGGTTAAAAGTAAAAGTAAATACAAATAACAATCTAGTAAAATTCAAAGTAAAATAGTTAATATATTTTACTTAAGATTTCACCTATACAAAAGGAAGTCACTCAAACATGGAAGTGGCATCTCTATAAAAGACTAATGGAGTAGAAGACAAGAATATTTATCGATGAATACATGCAAGAATCACTTCCCAATACATGAATCGCTTGTCAAAGACACAAAGTTAAAAGAGCAAGTGGCAACTATAAGAATTTTGGCCACTACATCAACAGGAAATTCTTGTCAAAGACACAACATGAAGAGATAGAGTGGCAAGCTGAGAAAATTTGTCCATCAATCCAAAGTGGCTACAAAAGGTAAAGAAGTTGAAAGAAGAGGAAGATCTTCCATAGCTACTACTTTCTTCCATCTCAAGATCTCATCTTGCTTAATGTGCTTATTTCTTGTAGTTAGAATAATCCTAGTTCAAAATATTCTATACTTAGATAATTTCTAAGTGGTGTAACCCTTCCTCAACCTTCTTTATATTATTCATCTACTCATTTTTACTTAGCTTCCACGTATTCCCAAGTGTAAACCCTCCAGTTTCCGATTAATTTTCAATTTATGTTTTGTTAAGATCAATTGTGTGCCATGAGTTTGTGAATTTTAATAAAAGATCATTTCTTTGATTAAAAGAAAGATCAAGGAGATTGGTGTGCTACGGAGATGTGCTTGATGCTCCCTTGGTGAAATCAGTGATGATGTTATTCACTAGTAGTCATCACCATATGTAAGTTTTCTACCGTTTATTTAACTTTAGTATTAAGAGATATTCCTTAATCTTATACACCTAATCACAAACTCTAATTCACTCCAATCATCCATTTCTAGTGGTAATGCAAATACAACTCAGCTATTCCTACTCCATCAATCATTACGACACTCCATTGAATATATATATATATATATATATATATATATATATATATATATATATATATATATATGTTATATGTGTGTGTGTGTACGATATAAAGAAGATTCTCATGCCCATGATGGAGGTCAAACACCTGGAAGGTGGTAAACCAAGGCGGATGTTGGGACTCAAATTTGGGTCCTTTTGTGAGGGAACATTGTGTTTGACCGTTTGAGCCACTCCTTATCTGCATATACATATACATATGTATGTGTGTGCTTGTGTGTGTGCCATATATATGTATGTATGTGTATATATATGTGTGTGTGTGTGTGTGTTGTTACATGAGATGGATAACATACTTTATTTACACATGGACCAATTTTATAACATTATGGCACGGAATTGTAATCAGATGACCAAATTTATAATACAAAGACTCAATTTATCAACACATCACCAATTTTATATTGTGTTCATCAAAAATAGTAAAAGTGACATTTTTGGAAGAACAAAAAATCTCTACCTCGAATTATAATCAGGAGTGAAATTTTATAATTGGAATACCAAAAGTGTAACTAGAATGCTCAAATTGTAACCAGCATTGCTATATAACTAATTTTTGTTACCCAACTGAGTAACAAATACATCTCCTACAAACACACACACACACACATATATATGGCCATTCATTTACCACCTGTGTGGGTAACTAAGGTTAGTTACATGTGCATCTATTTTGTGATAGGAAGACATGTATTTGTAACCAGACAACCAACATTATAACGAGATGACCAAAATTGTAATTAAAAGACTCCTTTCGTATTAAGCATAAACTATTGTGATAATTATCATTTTTATTATATTCAAAGGGAGAATAAAAATTTCACATTGTATTTACAAAATGAGTTTTTGTATTACAATTTTGATTGTCTCATCACAATTACGAGTCTTCCTATAATAAAACAGATCCACGGGTAACAAAAGTTAGTTACCCATGCGGGCAGCGAATATATACCCTATATGTATGTGTGTGTGTGTATGGAATGTATTTGTTATCTAGATGAGTAACATAAATTAGTTTCCAGATGAATATATATATATATATATATATATATATATATATATATATATATATATATATATATATATATATATATATATATATATATATATATATATATATATATATATATATATATATATATATATATATATGGCTGTTCATTCGTTGCCCGGCAGGTAGCCAGAATTTTCGCTACCCGCTGGAGTAACTCGGGTCAAAAGAGTAACTATATGGTATGTTGGAGTAACCCGTCTGAATAGCAAGAGTAACTATATGGTATGCTGGAGTAACTCTGAGTGCAAAAGAGTAACTGCGCAGAAAATATACAGTCAGTAATATATATGGATGGGTTTTTTGATTTTGGGGGGACAAATGATATTATTTTTTGATCAATTTTTTTGGAGAGCTAGAAAAAATTATCCTATACAATTGTGAAAAAAAAATTTAAAAAATATATCAGGAAGTGTGCAAAAAAAAAATATATATATATATATGTGTGTGTGTATATATATATACATATATATAGTCAGTAATATATATGGACGTTTTTTTTTTAATTTTGGGGGGCAAATGATATTATTTTTTGATCAAATTTTTTGGAGAGCTAGATAAAATGTTCCTCTACAATTGCAGAAAAAAAATTAAAAAAATATCAGGAAGTGTGAAAAAAAATATCAGGAAGTGTTGCTGGGTAGCTACCCGTTAGTTACCCGCCGGGTATTAAAGATAAGCCCTATATATATATATATCTGTGTGTGTGTGTGTATTTATATATGTATATTTGTGTGTGTGTCTATATATATAAATATATATATGTATGTGTGTTTATTTATGTATATATATATATTTGTGTTTATGTGTGTATATATGTATGTATATGTATATGTATATGGGATAAAGAGAGGCAAACTCTCCCCCTCTCCCATGCTCGTAGAGGAGGCTAAACGCTCTGGAGGATGGGAAACCAAGGCGGTATCTAGGATTCGAACCTGAGTCCTTTTGTTAGGAGATACCACTTGAGACACTCCTTGTCAGCGTATGTATGTATATACATGCATATATATATATATATATATATATATATATTCATGTGTGTTCACGTATATATAGGGTAGCAAATCAATGAGATACATCTAACAATGAGAGCACAAGATGCATTTCAATAGCTAAACATTTATAAATTTTTCAATGAAGTCCAACCGTATAGATGGGAAAACCATCAATTCATTTACCTTTCACAAAAAATCATTGCAATCGGATATTGTTTACATTTTCATATGTACAATATATACTTTTTACATCCAACGAACAACCTAAAATTCAATATAGAGCGTTGAAAAACATTCCATTATTGTGAATGTTGTACAAATATGAACATGATGAGATTTTGTAGAATGTAAATATTTAGGTATATTTTAATCTATATGGTTCGATTATGAAAATCTAGTCTCTGTTGAGAGTTATTTAAATGTTTCTCATTCTCTCACCAAGAAATCTTTTCACAAATTGTTGTCATATATATATATATATATATATATATATATATGGCTAAAAGAATTGTGTACCTGAGTACATGTAACTTACATGTACCCATCTTCATTTGTGATGATTACAAAAGTATAAAAATCAATCCAACCTTATGGATGTGATGCATTTGTGATGATTACACATGTTATCTAAAGGGTATGCATCACATCCATAAGGTTGGATTGATTTTTATACTTTTGTAATCATCACAAATGAAGATGGGTACATGTAAGTTACATGTACTCAGGTACACAATTCTTTTAGCCATATATATATATATATATATATATATATATATATATATATATATATATATATATATATATATATATATATATATATATATATATATATGAGTCAGGATGGAATACACTTGAGTGTACAGATTGTATGCTACACTCAAGTAGTGTTTACATATAAAGGCTATATTTTTGAAAAATGTAAACCATTGATCTTCATTTTCATAATGTAATTAGGTTACATACAAATTTTGAGCTCATTTAGATGAGTATAAGTCAATCATCTGAGGGAAACAAAATCGATGCACGAAAGTAATGTGAAATGCATAATTTTTGTTGTCTTCACAACATGACGTATAAGTGTACAAATTGGCTCAAATTTTATATATGAGCTATTCACAAGATGTTTAAGAAGATCAAAATATTAGATTTAAAAAAAATGCATCATGAAAAACTACTTGAGTGTATTCTGATCTGGATACACTTGAGTGTATTCTAGCCTAAATCTATCTCTCTCTCTCGTGCGTATATATATACGAATGAGAGAGTTAAGCTGGAATACACTCGGGTGTACTAGAGATGCTATACACATTAACTATTTTCCATCATGGAGTAATTATTTTGAAAATCTTAACCATTGATCTTATTAAATATCTTAAGAACATACTATGTCATAAATTTGTGTTCATTTGGACTTATAGGTCATGCATTCAAAAAATGCAAAAACAATGTATTTTAAATTAGTTATGTGTGACTATTTATTGTCCTTAGTTGGGTGACTTACATTCATCCAAATGGTTTTGAATTTTATATGTGGGCTATATTTATTATAAAAATGAAGATCATTGGATTAGATTTTGCAAATATATGGTCTAGATAGGCAAACACCATTGGGTTGTACATAGTGATCTGTACACTGGGTGTATACTAGACTAACTCTCTCCATCTCTCTCTTTGTCCATATATACATATACATAGCATATTGCATCAATTCAGAACAAGTTGGTGTTGTGATTTTTCCGTGATGTTGTCCTCAAAATAATTTTTTGGAAAATTTAGGTAAATATATTTCCCGACCCCAAATGGGGACAAATATTGCAAACTACAGACAAACATGTAGCTTAATATAAAGAGAGTGAATGCAACACCTCAAGAATAACTCACTAAATTAATCGAGTTCCCAGTTTCTAACAGTAGTAGGAGATATTCCTTTTAGTATAGACTTGTAGGCATTGAATAAGAGCTTCATTTCTTTCTCAATTCTGTTAAAAATGGAGATGGAATTGTTAGTATCTCCTCCATGCCTTCTTTTGTTCCTATCCAACCTGATGAGGTGGACATCTACTTAACACAACATCATTTATTTCTTTATCATCAGGATTTTTACATAGCATGATGTCATCTTACTTAGTAATTGTATCAACTCAATCTTAATAAAAAAACTAGACATCAAATGGTACCTATTTCAAAATATTATCAAAGAAAGAAAGGGTTTTTTCAGCAATATCCTCCTCATCTAGCACACAATTTCCCTGGGAGTCAAATAGCTCAGTGATTGAGTTAATTGCATCTCTCCTTTTGACAATGGTATGATATAATTTTGTGTTCATATCTTCATTAGCAACCCAATCCATCCTTATTCTTTTCCAATAGTATTTTTCATCTGCTTTGAATAGGGTCTCTAGTCGATTATAGGTGATCTTCTCAACTTCACTGAGTTCAACATCAAGTGGTGATCTCCTGAGAACAGCTACAATATCAGCCAATTCATGCCTTTCTTTAGTAATGAGATTATTGAGATTGAAATATTTCTTTGAACAACTTTTTAAGTTGCTCCTTTACTTGCTTCGGCTTTTGACTAAAGCAGAATAGAGGATTACCAAACTATTGGGCATCCCATGCATATTTTATAATATCACAACACCGACCCAATACATCGAAAAGTTAATAAACCTGAAAGGTTTCCTTTTATGGATCATTTCTTTCATATTTACATTGATGGAAGAATGATCAAAATAGACCAAGAGATTAGATTCATCTTCAAACTCAAGAACTTGCTCGGCCATTCATCATTGACTAGGGAACAAATCAAGCTTACATGTAACTTTCTTGGTGGCTCCGTGCTTATTATGCCAAGTGTAAATTTAGTTTCCAAATGTTGGTAATTCAATGAGATCAGCTTGATAAATAGATGTGTTGGAAGAACTCAGTATGAATGAAGGGATCTCACGACCACCCACCTTCTCCTCATGCTTCCTAATATTATACAAGTCACAATAACTAGAAATGGCTCATTGATTGATGCAATAAGATGAATAAGCACCTCCCACATATTAGTTCTTTGTTGAGTTAAGTTCCTAGCATAAACAACTATTAGATTGATGAGAAGACTGACTTTATTCGAGCACTTCATGGTGATTTGTTGATTATCCATAACTTTATACATAACATCCCAAGATTTGGGATTCCAACCCACATAAATATGTCCATTAATATCATGGTTGTGGTTAGACAACCATTTCCAATCCGTGAGAACTAGCTTTTTGGATGTATGTATCATATGTTGTTTGATTTTTATTTCAACTAAAATAGAAATCGTAGGATGCTCATCAACTTGAGGAAGGAGCTTGCATGTACTTTTATGTCTATGTGTGTCTATGGATATTGATGATAAAGCTTCTGTTGGGCATCCCGAGATTGTTGGCTTCATTTCTGGCCTTGAACATGTAAGATTGTCACTTTTCCCTCTCTTTTTCTTTCTGGTCTTTACTTATCCTTCCTCTTGGCCAAAATCCATGGTCACTCACGATGGATTTAGATTTCTAGAGCTGAAAATCCCACCTTTTTTCTCTCTTTGACCTAGGTGAGACTAGATGTAGTTAGATGGAGCCTAGACGGAGCCTTGGGAGGTTGATGGTGATGTTTTATGGCTGATCCATTTGTCTAAGAAATGGGGTATCATTGCTATACATTTTGAAAGGGGGATGCTTACTCTTTCCACGATTTAATCATGCATTCATATCCTAAATAAGAGATAAATGCTAAATCTCACCTTACATAATAGATCTTGCTCTATATGCTTAAATGTGTAATTGTTATAGGTTTTTTTGAGTCCTCATAGGATTATCTCAGAATTTATTGATTCCCTCTATGTTTTAATATTGATCTATAACGTTGATAAGGTGTCTTCTTGTGGTCTTAAGGTTGAAAATACAAAATATATGTGGTTTTGCCCTAAAAGTGACTCATGTATAGTTTTTGACATACCATATTGAAGGAAAATATATTATGTTATCTTTGTTTCTATATGGGTGATCATATATATTGTATACAACATATTTCTACAGCTTTTATGTTTCTGGAAAGATATTGACTAGGTCACATACGTAGAAGTAGCTCATCTAGAATATAAAATGGCATATATCTACTTAATCTTGTTTCAACTATAACTTGCTCATATTTTGGATTTTGATCACGAAACTTTGGTCATGGTATTACATGACTATAATTTGAAGACATATACATTAATAGTGATGAAAATGAAGCCTTTGCCAATGTTAAAATTCTATATGGCTGAAAATGAGATATTATCCAACAAACGGGTACATTGAAGGATGTTGTGAAGCCAGTTTGATTCTCAGGATATTCTGTACATGACTCTCATTATAAAATACCCTTATACTAGTCCAATACTTGAAAATTAATGTGAAATGACTATGTGAACTTCATTGATATGACCTAAATGCTTATTCAAGTCTTATCATGATATTTTGTACCATAAAAAATATGTATATATATACATATATATATATATACATATATATATATACATATATATATATACATATATATATATATATATATAGAGAGATAGATAGAGAGAGAGTTATAATGTCGTGTAAGGCTTATAATAGTATGATCATGAGAGGAGTAAACATTGACCACTCACTTTGTTTGTGGTAGTGGAATATTGTCAGTGGCAGGTCTTTTTTTATCACAGTAGGGGGTCAAGTTAGATGATCATTGAAGTTGATAGTCTATGGCTATTTTTTTTATTTTACCAATAAAAAATATAGATTATATATATACATATATATAATCTATATATATATATATATCACATTTTTTATCCAAAACAAGAGTAAGTAATGACTAAAAAGAGAAATAGAATACCAAAATGGCAGAGAGCTCGTTATAGATCACATCAACATTGCTCTTTGAAAAATCTATTCATAACAATATGAAAACAAAAAATAATATATGGAAAAAATAAGATTGTCTTCCATGCATTTTCTCCTTTTGTGTTTGTTAATAGGAAGATTTAAATGCTTCTTAAGCAAAGCTAGGAGCTCCAACAAATTTTTCTTGATTTGAATAAAATTTTTAGCAGACCAATCAACAAAAAACATACTGCATAGAACGAATTACACCTGTTCTTCTAAGAATTTTGAGCCCAGACCTGAGCAAGTAATAAGTAGAAAGAGAAATAGACAATATCAAGATACCAAGAGCTCTTAATACCCCATATTAATATGCTTCTTAAAAGGCATCTATGCTAAAAATGAAAACAAATAAACAAGGCAAGGAAAATTATCAAATGTATCGTTTTCTCCTTCTTTCTCTACTTATTAATGGGACTAAATAGCGACTAAAATTAGAGATTTTACAATTAAAATTATGGTGGCAGGAAATTGAACTCAAATCTATATAAATGGGGCATCATAGATCTACCAGCTGAATTAGTAGCTAACATGTAGGATTGTGAAGCATAAAAATAACAGAAAAATGATCCAGTATCCCAGGCAGGAGAAAAAGCTAGCAGCTGGGAATGGAACCCAAGCTGCTAAGACAAATTTAAAGAGTAATACTAGACTCACTAGGGACAACGTTTGAATAGTTTTGAGTCGTCACATATTATGTTTAGTTACTGATCTGTCTTCTAAGCAGAATAAAACATAACGGCCGTAGAGAATCAATCTCGGGCTGGCTAGAAAAGTTCCAGAGACTTGCACCAATCGTGCTAAGGGCTAATTTGGTTGGGTGTAAAACCAACACACACATATAGTTGGAAAACAGGAAATCAAACTTGTAGTTGCAACTAGACCTGCAACCGTTTGGTTGGATGTAGAATCAACACACGTTTTTTATTATTTGAGTTTGGTTCCAAGCGGTTTTAAAGCTGCAATTATACCAACCTGCACTCGACGGACCAAGAAACTAAGGAGGAAAGGCAAAAATGATAAGACCAACACAATAGCCCCGACGGGTAGCAACTGAGAAAACCAACCGCGCCCAAAATTGGGGCGGTTCGTTTTCTTACTTTATCTGTATAACTAAATATCACTGTGCGGTTGCTTTTCACACCGTGTGCTGGAACCACATCAAACCAAACACTAAGAAACAGAAATCACAGTGAGTTGAAACTGAACGTGTTCGAACGCAGCTCAACCAGACATGGCCTAAGTTATGATGAGTACGCAAGTTAATCTTATTAAATTATGCTGAAGTGTATGTAAGCATTTCATATTGTGGGTGGGTGGGGGTGAGGATGGGGGGTTCAGCCCCGACAACCCCCTAGATATGCCCCTCAATACCGTCTTTCCGGTTTGAGATGGCAATACAACAGACATACTACTTGATTGTCCTTGACGAGACATGTTTGAGAAGCACAACTATCAATTAATAAATTATAATTCACCCACACTTGTATTGTTTAATATGCATCTTTCCTCTCGTACATGTACTTTACAACCCCTCATTGCTCAATGCCCCCATTTCATCATGATAGTTTTATACCCCCAAAACACAAACTGATGTTTTTCTCATTGTGATGATCCAACGAATCAATATAATAACTCAGAATCACAGTTGTCCGTTGCCACTCAAATTTATAGTACAAATATTGCTATTGCGTTAAATTTATAGTAATATACTTTTAGGGTCATTTATACTTAGACATAAAACATGTGATTTGTATGTTGAATGCATTATTGCGCCAAGTATACGATTGTATATTATATTGTTTGGGACTTACGAAATAGTGTGACTGTGTTTTATATATTTTGTTTCAATTTGTGATTCAATAATAATTGTTCTACGTATTATCTTTTAAAGGTTAAATCTAGTTGTTGTGCAAATGAGCGGCTACAAAAGAAAGAAAAAACCACAATGAGGGAATTATACATGTACGACATTCATTATTGTAGAAAATTTTGAAAAATGACAACATGTTTGTTTGTTATCTTAATTTTGTCTTGCATCTTAGATTAGTTACTTGTTGTCTTATAAAGGGATGCTATTGTTTACTCAATGATAAAAGTTTATTGTTAGTTGTAGGATATGTACCTGTTGGGTCATCAAAAGGGGGTTCATAGAGCTTCAACTAAACGTCCTACATCGGGATTGATCTAGGTCTATAAACACATCCATAAAGTTTTAAGATTGTCAAAAAATCAAAATTGAAGTTTGTTCATAAAATTTCTATTTTATATCTAACTGGAAATCAGAAGGACAAAAAAAAAAAAATATATATATATATATATATATATATATATATATATATATATATATATATATATATATATATATATATATATATATATATATATATATATATAGGACAACAATCTAGCACTACTATAAAAAATACTTTTTACAATGGGAGATAGACAACAGTTCTGATGATTGTGTTGTAGTTAGCATACTTATCACAACAAGTCTATTTTTGTGTTGTATATTGTATATTTTATACAACACAAGTCATTTACAACATGCCAAACCTGTTGTAGTATAGGGAGATACTACAACAACTGCTAAAGTGTTGTAATAGGTTGTAATTGTTACAACCCCAAATTTTGGGTTCATTTGTTGAGAAATTTAATTTCTCATATTAAAGATAAATGAACAAATAATGGATGAATGCATGATTTTCGTTTAAAATAGCCTTGTTGATTTATTTGTGGGCTTTATTGGCTATTGGGCCCAATAACAAGGAAACTCAATTAATGAATGCATAATTAAGAATTGGAAAAAAGAAATATGTGGAAACCTCTAGAAGGCAAATCCAAAGAGGATTTCGTGCCTCTTAGATTCTTTGGGTTCCAAGGAGTCCAAAGTTGCAAAGAAAAGGCAATAAGAAAAGAAAATATCAATAAGTATTTCCTTATTAATAAAGAAATTGAAAACATTGATGAAATGTGGAAAATATGTGAAAAGAGGTATATTTGAGTAATCCTTAGTGGAATTTCGTATTCCAAAGATTCTTAATAATAAAAGGAATGCCAATGAGGAAAATAAAAGAGAAATAAAGAGAAATCCTCAAAAAGGGATATTTTAATAAGAAATAAACAAAATAATGAGAAATAATACATTTAGATGCATCTAGAAGGATAATAAGTATCCTTATGAAGGAATTTCGAGATCTTGGAATTTCTTGGGGTCCAAGGAGTCCCAATGAAGAAAGAGGAAAGAGAAAATACCAAAAATACAAATAAGAAGATAACATGATACTTAATTAATGAATTTCATGATAGTGTTGAAGAAAGGGGTATTTTCTACAAAAAGAAATGTGATTTCGTGGCTAATAAGATTAAAAGCCAAGAATAAAGAGAAAGTGAAAAAGGATTTTCGAATTCCTAATGTCTAATGAATAAAGAAGATCAAAGAAATACGAGAGAGAGAAGGAAACTAGCTTTTCCGTGAAGGAATCACATTCCTTTTAGAAAGGGACTTGTTTCCCTTTGTCTAAACATCTTGGGGGCGTGGATACTCTCCCCTATATAAAGGGGTGGAGCCTCTGGGTCGAGTTCCAAAGAGATCCCACGTTTTCCTTATCTTCTTATTCTTCGTCTTCTCTATAAACCCTAGGTCAGGGAAGAGCCGCGATCCTTAGAGAAAGGAGGAGCCATAGACGAGTGTAGGAAGAAGGCACGAGGCTACCCCAAAGATCTGGGGTGTTGGCTTCCCTTCCCTTTGCACCCAACCCCGCTCAAAGCTTGTGGAAGACCTACAAGGTCTGCCGCTTGGGACGCCGCTGCTGGCCCAGCTCCAGCCACCTCGGCCGCAGCTGCGTGGCGTCCAAGGTGTGGCGGGGCACGACAGAGCTAGTCCGTTGAGGGGCGGTTGCTGTTGGACCTTGGGAGGGAGGGCAAAGCTCCCTGCAACTCGACCTACAACTCGACCATGGACGCAACCCTTCCCAGCCCAGGTCAGCCGTGCTGGCCGTTGGCTGTTTGGTGCCCCAAGGCGGCAGAGGATGACACAACTAAGGAAGAAGGTCGACGGCGGCCATCGAGCCCAAGGCGGAGGAGAAGAGGCTGCGCCCGCGCGGCTAGGGCGGAGCAGCAACGTCTGCGCGAGGTAGAAGAAAGAAAACTGCGCGCTGGACAATTCTGCCCTCCGCGGGCTGAATAAGCATCGACTTAAGCAAGGGGCAATCATGTCTTTTCGTTATATTTCCCAAACAAACCAACGTTGCATGGGTGATGACGTGGCGATCTGCTACTGGTCTAGAAAGGTAAATACTTGCTAAATTCATATCTCCTAATTGGTAGCTCCGATGAGAACATGTTATACATGAAAATTGATCAGAAAATCGAGGGGAATCTAAATAAAATATAATTGAGGCCTAATTCCTTATGAAATTCTAAAAGTAGTATACGTTATTAACTTTAATGTAATGATTATTAAGAAACCCTATTTTGATGTGTTTAATGTGATTAGGAGGGTTTAATTGATGACTAAAGTTGATATTAGCCTGTTAATGATAAAAGGAACATTAAGAATAAAAAGGATGAACTTTGCATGTAATTTGGTTAATTTAGAATTTATGTGCATAAATAGGCTTTAATGGGCCTTGAAACCCTAATGTTGACTAAATCGACTATTAATGGCTTTAATTGATTAATTTCATGATTAAAGTTGGGATATGCTTAATCTAAGCTAATTCGAGCATTAAGTTCTTAATTTGTGGATAAAGGCCCTAAATGTAGTAATTAGGGTTTTCTGATGAATAAAAGATGGAATTAATGTAAAATCGAGTTCATATGTGAATTGGATCATAATGAACTATGAATTGATGATAAATGCGTATAATGATCTTGTTGTGGATTAAAAGGATAAAAATAGTAGCTTTAATAGAAAAGGCTTAATAAGCTTAATTAATGGTTAATTATGCCTTTAATCCGGAATTGAGAATTTGATGTGGAAATAACTAGGGTTTGTAATCGATTGCGTTAAATTAAGGTTTAAAATAATGAAACCCTAATTTCCAAGGAAACCCTAAAAGTGGAATAGCAATCCTAAGGAATATGAGGATATTGGATAAATATTAATAAAAGGAAATTGGTATATTTATTTCAGGATGTTGTGCATGATTGGTTGCTTGATTGGGATTTCTATGTTCTGGTTAATTCTGTCTCAAATCTGCAATCAAAGGTATGTGGTTACGCTTATGACTACCCGAATTAGTATTCCGGGATTTTGTCGATGTTTCCATCGTGACTTGAATTAAACTGTTGGATGTATTTAATTCATGCAAGGTATAACATGAATATGACTATCACATAAGATATGTGCCTACTAGCTCAGATCCTAGTCCCCTCTGTAGCTTAATGGGTTGACCTAGTAAATGGCTACCAATGGGGTAGGCCCATCAGGTCACTAAATGACTTAGTAAATGGCTACCAATGGGGTAGGTCCATCAAGTCACATTGAGTTAGATATTGGGCTACCTATGGGTAGTGACATGCGACTCAACCCTAGATATTGATCTACCTGTTAGGTAGGATCATGCGGGGTCTAATAAGGATCTACCTAAAGAGAGGTAGTAACTCAGTCCGCTGTAGGGACAACTCAGAGATAGGGGATAGGAAAGGATTGAGTAGTATGGTTTAAATCGTAAACTTGATTGTTAAATGATAATTGGTTGATTACTTTGTTATTGTAGTTGCATGATTATTGTTTCCCCCACATACCAGCTTAGTGCTGACCGACATTTTGGTTGTCGGCGTTTTAGGTACAAATAAAAAAGGAACAAACAGTAAAGTGGCATATGTGGAATTAAATGGGAAGTAACATGCACAGGAGGATTAGTTAGATTAGAATCTTCATGGATAGAAGTTTAAAAATCCCAGTTTTCATAAGGTAAGAAAAGTTTTATTTTATACCAGTTTTCAGTTTAGTTGGTAAAGTTTATTAATTGTTATTGATTATTTGTCGAACCTTTGATCCTGTTAATTGGATAATGGCTCTGACCTTCTGGTCTCCCTTAATTGGGGGTTACCGGGAGGCGGGGTCGTTACAATTGGTATCAGAGCCTAGGTTCCTCAATTAATCTTTAATAATTATTAAATTTTACAAATTCTGTAGAAACCAAGGGAGTTATTAGAGGATTGTCCGAAAGACTGAGGTGTCTAGAAAAGGATCACGTCCGGGGGCTGGAAATATTTTCCTCTGCACCGCTAGTCGGAATACGAGGACTCCCGAATCCGTGTGACTGCCTGGCCAAAGTCTTAGGGTATGAATCGAAATAAGATACCTTTAGGACTCTCTCATCTTGTTCATCCCTTCTCAATTCAAATTCTATTAAGGACCTTAAGGATTAGGGTTTTCTCTCTTTCCCTCACCCTCTTGAGGTATGGGTAAGGTTGATAAGGATTAAGGGATCCTCCATCAAATCAATAAAAAGCATGTAAATAAGATGTCATGGACATAAGCTTAATAGAGTAAGCGTAAAGGAATAGATACATGCTTAGGTCGTATGACATGAGTTGTCATTGCCCTCAGGAGAGATCTGAGGATAGACCTCCTTGGTAGGAGGATAAGTAGAGAGAGAGTTAGTCTTGGAGGTAGAGACCTCCATTAGAAGTAGAGACCTAGAACATCCTCTAAGGATGATGTTAACCCCAACCCTAAGTGGAGGTTTGAGAGAGAGATGACATGATGAGTTGGATGTAATGGTTGACCTAGTGTTTGGTTGGGCATGCCTTTGGGAGGCCATAAGAGGTTAGATGACCTAGTTCCTTTGGTGACCCAACCCTGGAGAGGGCCGTGCATGGTTGAGTGGTGGATAGCTCCTTCATTGATGAGGTTAGGGAAGAACATATATAAACCTTATGGGGTGTTGCAAGAAGGATATATCTTGCACCCAGAGTACGTCGATGGTACGGTAGTAGGTTGAAACCCTGGCCAGAAGGGCACAATGGATGGCTTACGGGGTAAGCATATGGATAATCTAGAGCCGAACATGAGTTGAGCACCAGCTTCACCCACATAGGGGTATGCTTGTAAGCATGAGCCTTTAGAGAGAGAGGACCTCGAGTACTATGGCTGGAAGTCGAGTTAGCTCGAGAAAGAGAAAGCAGTAACCAAGCAAAAAGGGTTGGAAGCTTAAACATGAGGCTCAATGGGGAATTGAGGATGATGCGACCTAAGTGGATGATAGTGGTTGCCTTATGTTTGATCCCTGAAGGCTGATAATATCTTGAAGAACCTTCTGGTACCCATGGTATAAGTGACTATCTGCTGGATGAGGTAAAGAGTACCTTAAACCCTGAGGAGGGTTAAGTAACCAGTTGTGAGGCTTTATACCTAGATGGTTGTCCTTGAGGGGGACTCGACCTTGTGGTGTTGCTCTTATGAAAGGATCATGGAAGTACATGACATACCTGGGATATGCTTGATTCATGGTTAAGAGTTTGAGCATGCAGTGGGATACCCAAAGGATAATCTAGGGATCCTAGGCCTAAGAGGGGAAGCAGTGTATCCAATGCTCATGGTGAGATTTGAGTCTCTATAGTTTCGAGCATGGTACTCTTAATGTGTAGAGGTAAAGGAAACCCCTTAAGGTAAGGGTATGTTTGATGAACCCCTCATGAATAAGTTGATCTGATGTTGAGTATGAGGGCAGGTGTGACCTAGCTTGGCTTTGTAGGTATTCGGTTGTGCCTTAATAGCTTGCCAGGGCTAAGAAAGCTCATGTAGATGCAGACCCTAAACATAAGGATGCTTGTGACCTTTGTTATCCAGGTGTAGTTTCCTCCCATCCTGGGAGAAGGACCCGTGGGTAGGGTGTATACCAGTTTTGTTGGTTTTGAGGTAACCTAAAGAGGGTTCATGGGATCTTGAGAAGCTAAGTGAAAAGTACATGGTATAAGAACGAACCAGTAAACCCATAGATAACCATCTCTAGGTGCATATGGATGTGTTACCATGAAGGTAACCAGTGACCAAGGTAGGCAGGTCGCCATGATCCCTGAGAAAGGATGAAAGTCAGTCATGAATGCAGAGAGAGATGATGAAGGATTGGGTAAGGTTCTAAGTTGAACATGTACTATGTTAGAATCCTAAGTCTATCCAAGGGTCAGGTAGGGATAAGACCGATGGAAGAAGGAGTTGCCTAATTCCCTAGTTGCACATGACCATAGGGTCGGGAGGTAACAGCTATCATTGTCTGAGGGCCATGGGCTAGGAGATTGATCACCTTCATGAACTCATGGGACCCAAAGGGCAGAGGAGTAGGGCACTCTCTGGATGCATAAGGGAAGAGGGATGACCCCAAAAGTACCGGCACCCTATAGACCTAGAGGAGATGACCTAGGATTATGCTTGGACCAAGTAAGTCCGAGACCAGTCTTCCCTGGAAGTAGTGTGGATATCATGATGTTTGTGATATAGAGACATAAGCTGCACGTTTCAACTTGGATTTGAAAGTGTACGAGCAAGGTGGGCTGTACCATCTCTACTCTTGGAACAGGAAGAACTATGTATTTGGACTACAACCATATGCTTATTTCTTCTTGTTATGGGAGTGAGAGATAGGACAATACGCATGCCTTACACCAAGGATAAAGATGATGTAAGTTGGAACGTTGCTACAAGGTATGAGGATAGAGATGATAACATACCTTCGTGGAGAGAATAATACATGGATGGTTTACAAACACTAAGAGTATTAAGGAGATCATCTTGTGAGGATGTTTTATCTTGAACTAAGTGGATTTTTGCAAGTGTTACAAGGAATCACAAGGTTGAGTTCGGCCACCATGAAAAGGAGCTCAGAGTTTCTTGGTGAAGATAAACTTAGAGTTTGAGAGATATGCATGTCTTCAACTTTATCTAACACCTAAGGGTAAGAAGTGGTAACGAATGTTCTGGTTGAGATCTAGCTGCCTAGTTTAGTTAGAGGCTAGAAGAAGTTGAGGTTGTTAGGTTAACCCTCAGTTGGAAATGAGATAAGTTTGGATAACACACAGATGTAACAATGTCGGTTGATCAAGTTAAAGGTTGTTGGGTTAGCCAACCTAGTCTAGGATATAATGAAAGGATGGTTGTAGAACCTCAGATATACTTCTTTGGAAAGGAAGGTAATAAAACCCTGATGAAAGTGGTTTAGGGTTTCTGAGGAATTGATCCTGAGGAATCATGACATACCGGAGATCATGGTTTAAGATCACCAAACATCGTAATACTGCAAAGATAGTAAGTGATGGTAGCATTCTGGATGCTTAAAACAAAGTTGCATGTAGCATGTATCCATGCAAGCCAGGAGATGAAGGACGAACACCATTAACCCACTACATGGATATAAAGTATAAAGAGTTCCCATGAGGGAATGGGAGTTCATCATTATGGAGGTTGTGAGTTTCTCCTAGACCAAGAAGGTCAAGATACAATATGGGTTATGGTAGATCGCCTTACCTAGATGACATGAGAAAGGAAGAGTTCTGTCAAGGGACAAATCTGGTTGAACTACATATGAAAAGAGATGGTTCAACTACACCATGATGTGAATTCAAAAGTTTTTGATGTGACCCAAAGGTTCACTTCCATGAGGTGGAAGTAGATACATGAAGAGCTCAGTGTTTGTACAGTTTATCACCCCATACTAATGGACAGTATGATCCGGACTAGAGGGTCTGAAGAGAGCATGCGTGCTCATTTAGGGTGATACATAGAGACAGTTCTTAAGATGTAATGTTAACCACCATAGCCTTTATCGGGATGCAAGAAGTTCTATAGGGAGGTTGTGTCGGTCACCACTTCATTATGATGATGTTGGTGAAGGAGGCCTCACGAAGGTCAGAAAAGAACCCTAGGTGTGTGTAGATGAAGTCGCTTTGATTGTGCAATGGCTGAGAGAGAACCCAGTGGTGACATGAGTCACGAGCTGATGCAAAGCAGACTGACATGCAGTTCACTGTGGAGGAATATAATGTGAAAATCCGACCCCTCTAAGCTACAGCTGAGAGAGCTGAATCCCCGATATATGGGTCCATTTGAGATGGATGGGTGGAGACGGTTGTGTTTAACCTTGCCCCTCAGGATAACATGATGTGTAATGTGAGTCCGATCTAGAGCACTATGTGAGGTACCCAAGCCATGTGTTGAGCCCTGAACCTATTCATCTTTTGAGAGGCTGGAATATCCTGAGTCACCTATGAGGGTACGATATACCAAGGTAAGAAAGAACTCAGATGGAAGAATATGAGGTAATGAAGGTTCTTGGAAAACACCATGGAAAGGGTGAAGCCACATGGGAGCCATGATGGACATATGAGAGGTTTATCCTGTTTGTTTGCTTGCTTGATGGAATTTTGAGGGCAAAATTCTCATAAGAGGGGAAGGATGTTACAACCCCAAATTTTGGGTTCATTTGTTGAGAAATTTAATTTCTCATATTAAAGATAAATGAACAAATAATGGATGAATGCATGATTTTCGTTTAAAATAGCCTTGTTGATTTATTTGTGGGCTTTATTGGCTATTGGGCCCAATAACAAGGAAACTCAATTAATGAATGCATAATTAAGAATTGGAAAAAAGAAATATGTGGAAACCTCTAGAAGGCAAATCCAAAGATGATTTCGTGCCTCTTAGATTCCTTGGGTTCCAAGGAGTCCAAAGTTGCAAAGAAAAGGCAATAAGAAAAGAAAATATCAATAAGTATTTCCTTATTAATAAAGAAATTGAAAACATTGATGAAATGTGGAAAATATGTGAAAAGAGGTATATTTGAGTAATCCTTAGTGGAATTTCATATTCCAAGGATTCTTAATAATAAAAGGAATGCCAATGAGGAAAATAAAAGAGAAATAAAGAGAAATCCTCAAAAAGGGATATTTTAATAAGAAATAAACAAAATAATGAGAAATAATACATTTAGATGCATCTAGAAGGATAATAAGTATCCTTATGAAGGAATTTCGAGATCTTGGAATTTCTTGGGGTCCAAGGAGTCCCAATGAAGAAAGAGGAAAGAGAAAATACCAAAAATACAAATAAGAAGATAACATGATACTTAATTAATGAATTTCATGATAGTGTTGAAGAAAGGGGTATTTTCTACAAAAAGAAATGTGATTTCGTGGCTAATAAGATTAAAAGCCAAGAATAAAGAGAAAGTGAAAAAGGATTTTTGAATTCCTAATGTCTAATGAATAAAGAAGATTAAAGAAATATGAGAGAGAGAAGGAAACTAGCTTTTCCGTGAAGGAATCACATTCCTTTTAGAAAGGGACTTGTTTCCCTTTGTCTAAACATCTTGGGGGCGTGGATACTCTCCCCTATATAAAGGGGTGGAGCCTCTGGGGCGAGTTCCAAAGAGATCCCACGTTTTACTTATCTTCGTATTCTTCGTCTTCGCTATAAACCCTAGGTCAGGGAAGAGCCGCGATCCTTAGAGCAAGGAGGAGCCATAGACGAGTGTAGGAAGAAGGCACGAGGCTACCCCAAAGATCTGGGGTGTTGGCTTCCCTTCCCTTTGCACCCAACCCCGCTCAAAGCTTGTGGAAGACCTGTAAGGTCTGCCGCTTGGGACGCCGCTGCTGGCCCAGCTCCAGCCACCTCAGCCGCAGCTGCGTGGCATCCAAGGTGTGGCGGGGCACGACAGAGCCAGTCCGTTGAGGGGCGGTTGTTGTTGGACCTTGGGAGGGAGGGCAAAGCTCCCTGCAACTCGACCTGCAACTCGACCATGGACGCAGCCCTTCCCAGCCTAGGTCAGCCGTGCTGGCCGTTGGCTGTTTGGTGCCCCAAGGCGGTGGAGGACGACGCAACTAAGAAAGAAGGTCGACGGCGGCCATCGAGCCCAGGGAGGAGGAGAAGAGGCTGCGCCCCCGCGACTAGGGCGGAGCAGCAGCGTCTGCGCGAGGTAGAAGAAAGAAAACTACGCGCTGGACAATTCTGCCCTCCGTGGGATGAATAAGCATCGACTTAAGCAAGGGGCAATCACGTCTTTTCGTTATATTTCCCAAACAAACCAACGTTGCATGGGTGATGATGTGGCGATCTGCTACTGGTCTAGAAAGGTAAGTATTTGCTAAATTCATATCTCCTAATTGGTAGCTCCGATGAGAACATGTTATACATGAAAATTGATCAGAAAATCGAGGGGAATCTAAATAAAATATAATTGAGGCATAATTCCCTATGAAATTCGAAAAGTATTATAAGTTATTAACTTTAATGTAATGATTATTAAGAAACCCTATTTTGATGTGTTTAATGTGATTAGGAGGGTTTAATTGATGACTAAAGTTGATATTAGCCTGTTAATGATAAAAAGGAACATTAAGAATAAAAAGGATGAACTTTGCACGTCATTTGGTTAATTTAGAATTTATGTGCATAAATAGGCTTTAATGGGCCTTGAAACCCTAATGTTGACTAAATCGACTATTAATGGCTTTAATTGATTAATTTCATGATTAAAGTTGGGATATGCTTAATCTAAGATAATTCGAGCATTAAGTTCTTAATTTGTGGATAAAGGCCCTAAATGTAGTAATTAGGGTTTTCTGATGAATAAAAGATGAAATTAATGTAAAATCAAGTTCATATGTGAATTGGATCATAATGAACTATGAATTGATGATAAATGCGTATAATGATCTTGTTGTGGATTAAAAGGATAAAAATAGTAGCTTTAATAGAAAAGGCTTAATAAGCTTAATTAATGGTTAATTATGCCTTCAATCTGGAATTGAGAATTTGATGTGGAAATAACTAGGGTTTGTAATCGATTGCGTTAAATTAAGGTTTAAAATATTGAAACCCTAATTTCCAAGGAAACCCTAAAAGTGGAATAGAAATCCTAAGGAATATGAGGATATTGGATAAATATTAATAAAAGGAAATTGGTATATTTATTTCAGGATGTTGTGCATGACTGGTTGCTTGATTGGGATTTCTATGTTCTGGTTAATTTTGTCTCAAATCTGCAATCAAAGGTATGTGGTTACGCTTATGACTACCCGAATTAGTTTTCCGGGATTTTGTCGATGTTTCCATCATGACTTGAATTAAACTGTTGGATGTATTTAATTCATGCAAGGTATAACATGAATATGACTATCACATAAGATATGTGCCTACTAGCTCAAATCCTAGTCCCCTCTGTAGCTTAATGGGTTGACCTAGTAAATGGCTACCAATGGGGTAGGCCCATCAGGTCACTAAATGACTTAGTAAATGGCTACCAATGGGGTAGGTCCATCAAGTCACATTGAGTTAGATATTGGGCTACCTATGGGTAGTGCCATGCGACTCAACCTTAGATATTGATCTACCTGTTAGGTAGGATCATGCGGGGTCTAATAAGGATCTACCTAAAGAGAGGTAGTAACTCAGTCCGCTGCAGGGACAACTTAGAGATAGGGGATAGGAAAGGATTGAGTAGTATGGTTTAAATCGTAAACTTGATTGTTAAATGATAATTGGTTGATTACTTTGTTATTGTAGTTGCATGATTATTGTTTCCCCCACATACCAGCTTAGTGCTGACCGACGTTTTGGTTGTCGGCGTTTTAGGTACAAATCAAAAAGGAACAAACAGTAAAGTGGCATATGTGGAATTAAATGGGAAGTAATGTGCACAGGAGGATTAGTTAGATTAGAATCTTCATGGATAGAAGTTTAGAAATCCCAATTTTCATAAGGTAAGAAAAGTTTTATTTTATACCAGTTTTCAGTTTAGTTGGTAAAGTTTATTAATTGTTATTGATTATTTGTCGAACCTTTGATCATGTTAATTGGATAATGGCTCTGACCTTCTGGTCTCCCTTAATTGGGGGTTACCGGGAGGTAGGGTCGTTACAGTAGTATCACAACATATTCAAAACCATTGTAAAAGATGTTATTTACAAAACATATTTTGACCCGTTGTAATAGTCACATGTTGTAATAGACCATCATTACACAACACAAACTCACTCATTGTAGTATGTATTAATTATACAACAGGCCTTTACATGTTGTATTTGGTACATGTTGTAATACACCACCATAATACAACATATTGAAACTCGTTGTTATATCCCAACATGAGACAACAGACTCCAACCTGTTGTTATATATTATAATTACACAACATGTTGTAACCTGTTGTAATATCCACACATAAAACATCATTGTAATAGACCTCCATTACACAATGTAAACTAAACCATTATAATATACTATTATTACACAACATGATATCACCTGTTGTACTAGCTACATATTGTAAAAGACCATAGTTAAACAACACATCATATTCACATAATTCTCTGAATTTTTCAATTATTCGCGTATAATATGAGAATTTTTCATTAGACGTATGGTACACCTGAATTTCATATTAAACCCATATTTTCCCCGAATTTTATGAATTATTCGTGTTTTATTCGTCATTTACGCATTTTCACGTATTATCCCGAACAAAATAATTTATTTCCGAATTGTTTAAAAAAAATACTCACTTAGCATTGTTTCATATTTCAATATTTTCTAAAGACTATTTTCCCTCAATCACTACTACAAAACTCAACAAGGCCGAAGGATTTTTCCTCAAGGACATAATCCTTGACAAGTGTATTAATTTTTCCGAAGGCTTATCCCCGACCCTTGTGATGCTATCCTTGACGAGTATATTAAATTTTCCCAAAGACTTATCCCTGACCTTTGGAAATATATCCCAGACTATTATTTAATTTACCCAAGGATTGCTCCTGACCCTCATTAACTTTTTTCCTAACCAATATTAACTATATTAAATCAACCATTATTTCTTTTACTTCCGTGAAGAGTCCATTTGATTGTGGACATTTATCCTTTTCCTTTTAGATAATCATAATTGTTTAAATGGATCAACCGTTGATTTTAAACAACAATTACAGTTTCCTTTTTTGTACCTTGTTGAATCCTAATTCGTTTAGAAAGTAGATTACTTTCCAATACATGCCTCCCTTCCATTCTATATGTACCGCTCCAAAAACAAAACAACGGTGCCAAACCCTCGCTCCCTCTCCGAAAATAGAACGATGCTAAAGTCCCACCTCCAAAACCAGAACAAACACTCCCTCTCCTTGTGCCGCTGCAAGTCTTCTTCTGTCTGGTCTTCTTCGTCAGGATTCAATCTGTTTTGCCTCTGTATTAGCCATCGGAAGTCTACGACTATTTTTGCAAGGAGTCTTCAGTGTGGTTCGTCTACTGCGGCCAGGCCTAATCGGGTAACCGACGACGTTGGATAGACCATTATCTAGTGGGTGCCTTCTCCATGCATTAGATTGTTCCTTATCCATTCTGCTCCCACGTTGGATATGTCATTCTATTTTTACCTCTACTTCTGGTGAGTGCCTTCTCCGACTATTAGATTGTTCCTTGTATACTAAAGTTATATTTGTCCCTGCACCAGGAACTATTGTCCTCGACCAATCTACCTAGACAGTGTTTAAAGGGGCAACTTTTAAATCACATCTCTGGGTGACCGACAACGTTTAGGTCTTTCCTATTTTCTCTCCTCGAACAACAGTCTCCAAGGCACAATTGCGTAGTAGCAAGGACAATACAAATTAACATCTTTTCATTGCGGTTGAAGTCAGGTAATTTCTCGTTTTTGAAAAAGGGTTCCCGTATCTCTGATTTTTTTGTACATATATTATCAGTGTTCTTAAGAGTCTGTCCGAAAGAGAATATACAATATGTATTTTTTTATTTTATATAATAAAAACCTGAACTTGAGAGTCATTGACATGTTTGTCTAGATATTGCATCCATATTTTTACATGTCAACCCATCAAATGAGATGTTCTTATTATTTTATATAAAACTTACATGTAAAACAATGATTTATTTGAATCATGATAGACATTACTCTCCCCCTCCCTCAACCCCTAGCCGAGGCAAATGCTTAAAAGGGTGGTAAATTCAATGCGACCTCTGGGAGTCAAACTCGGGTCCTTTTATTAAGGGACGTCGTGCTTGACAAATCTTGTAGACGTGAATGATTTATTTCATACCTTGAGTTTGATTTAGGTTCTCTTTTTGTTGGAATTGTTGTCAATGCCATATTTAGTAATATTTTCTGATCTTAATTTTTTTTCATGCTGTTGATAAATATGTGAGGTCATATTTTAATTAATAATATTAGATCACTCTAAAAAATTAGGTTTATCACCATTACATACTCTTGAAAATCGAATATTATCAAGTGGTATTAACAATATCTTAGTCTTAGTATTAAAAAATCATGATTGACGTACATTGTTCATTCAACTATATAAGTTAATGACCTATTTTCTCATTGAGTATGTATTACTTGGATACAAAAATCTTAACCTTTTTCTATACATAGGCCAAAATAATATATATCTTCATTTTACAATATATGATCTATCATCATTATTCTAATTAATTATATTAGGTTGCTTATATTTAAATTTATTATGGAATCCTAGAGCATGCCATTGTCGCTTTTTTAGATCACCATAAGGCTAAAGCCCTCTTTACCTTAAAAATCGTGTTTGTTCAGCATAGCAATGAAGACATATTTTTTTAATAACTTTTCCATTCTTTTTTCTTTTTAGTTATCCTCTCTTTCCCACATGTTACTAAACGACCATTTTTAATAAATTTTCCATTCCCTTTCCTTTCCCATTTGTCCTTTCTTTCCCAAATGATACCAAACAACCATTTGTAATACCTATATCAACTAAATTATTAGAAATGATTTACTTTTAGAATTAATTACATTTATCTCATGCATATCCAAATTCTTGTCATTGTTTTATAATGAAATAAAATTTTGATATACATGTTTTTATTTTATTTATTTTATTCATGGTAAAAAATTAATATCAACTAGATATAGAATATTTTTAAAGAGCATGCTAAGTTTGTTTTTTGAACTACATTACTTGTAATTTTTCTCTACAAATGATAGATTTTTTAGTTAAGTCAAGTGATCTTAGTTGAACTTTGTTTACATTTAATGATGAAGATATTGTAATATTGAATAATGTCATGTTGTTACACATTAGAACATGAAGATTTAAAGAAGATAAAAACAAATTAATAAATTCCTAATTTTAATAAAACATTCAATACAACTTTAAATGATCAACTTGACGTGCTATGTTTGATGCAATAAAATATTATAAAAAGAAATGAATTAAATAAGGCATATCTTGCTCCAATTTTTATCAGTAGATTTTTCTATAACACTTGAATAATGTCATGTTGTAGACAATTACTATACTTTCAGGTGTACATTATAATTTTTTTCAAACATTCTGTAGTGATATGTATTTCTGGTTCATATATTTTCAAACGACATAGTCATAATTCAAATACAACTCTTTAATATAATGCTATTTTAGTTAAGTCAAATGATCTTAGTTGAACATTGTTTTCATTTAATGATGAAGATATTGTAATGTTGAATAATGTCATGTTGTTACACATTAGAACATGAAGATTTAAAGAAGATAAAAACAAATTAATAAATTCCTAATTTCAATAACAAATTCAATACAATTTGAAATGCTCAACTTTACGTGCTATGTTAGATGCAATAAAATATCATAAAAAAGAAAATTATTTAAAATAGGCATATCTCCAATAAAAATTTATTTGATAATGTATCTTGCAAGCTAGGGAAAAGGAGTTCATCAAAATATCTAGAGAAGTATTTTTATTATTATAATATGGATGATCAACTTATTTTCCTACTATGATACTAAATATATTATTTATTATTTTTGTAGATGGATTACTTAGCCGATAGGAGTTGGATGTATATTGAAAGACGTTTTCTTAGTAAAGACTTTCGAGAGGGGGTGTCTGCATTCATAGACTATGTTCTTTCTCATCAAAGGCCTTTAAGAAACAATCAATTGTTGTGTCCATGCAAAAATTGTAGCAATAGGTATTTAAAATCAAAGGAAGATGTTTATGAACATGTCATGATTAAGGGATTCTTACCAAATAGTATTTGGGTGACTGTCATATTCTTCGTGTCATATAAATCATTGTAAAGCAAAATCCAGTTCTACTACTGATTAAACAACAATATAACTTATGTAATATCACATGTTTGCATAGAAATTTTGTTTGAACATATTTGGATTATTTTCTTTTTTATATAGATGGTTGATCATATTGGTTGTAAGGAACATCAACAAACATTTGTCATTTTGATAATGATGATCATGTTGATCTTAAGAAAGAGACGGCATAGAAATTATCCGTGTATTAAAAAATCATATGTACTTAGGGATAAGCCTATGAATAATACTTTGTTGCTTATGAAGTTTTATTTAAAATAGATATGATATGGTTTGCAAAATATATAGTTTGTGATGTTTGTGGTACATTACATTTCATGTATTGTAACAAAATTACAGCAAACCAATCACATGGAACTCATTTTCTTGAAAAACTTTGATTTTTAAACCAATCATCTGAACTCAATTTCCAAGAACTGCACTTTAGTTCCTGGAAAAGGACTTCCAAAAAAACTCTACTTACACTGAACCAATCGGAGCCTTCCAGGAAAATGAGTTCCAGGAAAATTTTAGTTACACCAAACCAGTCAGACCCTTAAAGGTCGATGTTTATCAATTGTACATATTTTTGTTTCCCAACTAAATTCTACACCTATAATTTTACCAAATTGACCATTGTGGTACCATGGTGCTTTTATGTACATGTATGAATCTTGATAATTTTTGAACTTTTTGTACCAAATTACCAAGTAAAATTTGCATATATATATATATATCCGAATTGTATCCGTTTTTTTTTCCAAAATGGTTGACCGAAACCTTTACCGTATCATTGCCATTTTTTATCTAAAGTTCCCACATAATTCCCGAATACCAAAATTTTCAACCTCGCCGAATAACGTCGAATGTTGAATTTGTGACTATGCAACATGCTATACATGTTGTTGTATCTACAACAGACTCATACTTCTTATTATATACTGTGAATCGAGCCGGACACAATTTCTTTTTATAGAATTTTTTCATGAACATGTAATCAGATCATGATTTTTTTATAAAATTATTGTCAAATATGGGTACAAGTTCTTTTTTGCAATTTAATTTTCTCAATATGGTTTTTTTTTATAGAGATGTGGGAACCATCCCTGAGGACGGTCCGTGATTAAGCGAGACCCACCCTAGCGGTGTAAACCCTTGGTCCCCCCCGCCTACCCGCACAACGGGGAGAACATTTAAATCACACATTGTGCCGACCTACGTGATGGGAGAAATCAATTTCCGAGGAGATGAAGAAAGTGGATCCAAAACACAAAAAAGTGATAATTGATGCCCCGCTGATTCCTGAAGAAAGTGTGCCAATACCTTTAGATATGGCTAAAGTTTATCAAGTTTGTCAAGGCATAGGCACCTACCTTCCTTGGCCTGTAGAATTGATCAAAATAAATATGAAGGTATATGCGATAACTTGACAATGTTTTTATTAATTTATTGAAATGAATCATGTATATTAATAAACTATATTTTTTATTTTTATAATCATATGCAAGGAATCCCCAGACTCATTGTCTCAAAGAAAAGTGAGGGAATCAATAAGCACACAAACAAGAAATTCAAAAACTAAAAAAAATTATGATGAAGTCTCAAGTCCCGTCAAGCCAACATGCAAAAAGCCTCCAACGAAGCTGAAACTGTTGATGGTGTATGTGGAAGATGATGAGAATCGTAACATCTCTCTTCATATGTCTGAAGATGTAGTAGGTTACACACATGAGCTGATTATCACACTGGAATTGGTTAAAATATGCCATGATAAAGACCAACTAGAAGCCTCGCACATAGCAGTGTACATAAAGTAAGTTTCTGTACGAGTAATATGTGTTTCTATACAAGTTTATGTATAAGTACAAAGACTAAATATGTATTTCTATACAAGTTTCTATACAAGTACAAAGACTAAATATGTGTTTTTTGGTTGGCATTTATTCAACAAAGTGACCTCGGGAAATGTATTTAATATATTTGGATTTATATGTCCACATTTTATAGATCCATTATATAATGATAAAGTGGAGACTCGGGCACAGTACATAGCAGATCAGTTCATTAGAGGGAAGAAACAAATATTAGAATTATTTTTTATACCTTATAATGTGGGGTACGCATACATTTTTTCGATTGTCTGTTATTTGTTTACTTTAAATGTTGCTTAAAAATACATTAATCTTAAAATGTAATACTCATGTATGCGTAGGGGACATTGGATACTTTGTGTCTTCGACCCTATGTGGGGTAAGTTCCACTGTCTTGATCCGTTACGAGGAAAATTACGTGGGAATGTGGAAAAACTCATGGAGTTGTAAGTACTTCATAAAACAATTTCAATTACATAATACATGTATTTAAAGTTCCATATATAGTTACTAATGTATAGAATTCTTGATATGAATTTGAATAGGACTCATAAAGTTTATCAAAAGAGAGATGTGCAATATAGGAAGAATTTGAAATGGGAAATTATCAAGGTAATTTACCATTTTGATCCAGAAAAATACTGCTTTCTGATTCACCAATAGAAGTGTTGTTCTAGTTTCTTCGATTCTGCTACTTGATTTGATATGGTCTTATTTTTACAAATACTCTTATTTTTACATATATCGATTAGATCTTCTTTGGGTCAATATCATCAAGTTGCTCGGGCATTATCCTTTGAAATAAGATATTGCACTTTGGGTTTACATGTAGACCCTATAGGTAGATCCCAATTGTAAGGACATTTAATAAGTTTGTAAAGAGCCTTCTTCTAGAATGTATGCAAGAGTTTAATGACTGTTTGCTTGACAGTGGTCTACTTGAATTGAATTTAAATGTTGTGAGACTGCAGTTTAACAAAGGTTCCTTTTGGAAGGGTGGCATTCTTCACTCTTATAAAATCCCCCTCTTGCAAGAGCAAGTTTTGAATCATTCAGTATGGCATATAAACCACGCCTTCTTCAGCAATAAACCATGCCTTTTTCACTCTTATAGCATTTTTGATTCTATTTACACATACCTTTTATTAAGTTTTCTATCTATTTATACCTTTCCATCCTCTTATTTGCTAACAAGTTCTCACAATTATTTGGATAACAAATTAATATTTATTTTGTATAGTGTCCAAAGCAGCAGAACAATACAGATTGCAGGTATTATGTACTGAAGTATATGAAAGACATCTTTGATGCGAGAAATAGAAATATTCCTGAATGTGTAAGCTACTTAACATTATATTCTTTTAGTTTGTTCAAATTTCTGAATAAATTGAAAAAATCACAATATGTTGATATATTTGTCATATGATTGCAATATTATTTGAAGTATATTGGTTGTTGCTTCAACCAAAAAGAAATCGATGAGGTACGAAACGAGTGGGCGACATGTGTTCTTGAGCACGCATAAGATTATGTGACATGTGGGAGAGACATTTGTTCTTTAGCATAGACCAATGTGTGAAACTTTTTTAGTTAGTTTTTAGTTTGATTCTAGAGTGGATAATGAGTACTTTGTATTATTGAATCGTTGTATGGATGATTTAATATTAATTAAATTTAGTACGAGTTTCTTTTAAGGTTTGATGGAAATTTTGTTCAACTATGTGTTTGTTTGTGAAATGAAAAAGTATAATTGCATATTTATTATAATTTATTAATAATACGATTAATTTGATCAATACAATTGGTTCGATATATGACATGTCAAACTCTAATCAAAGACAACAGTTAATAAAATGTTGTAAAATATATGATTCTACAACAAACAACACATGTTGTGTTATCCACACCTATTACAACAGGTGTTTCTAGTAAACGACAACATGCATAACATGTTGTATAAATTGTGTATATCACAACAGACACACACCATGTTGTCTAAACAATCCTATTACAACAGTTAAATGTATGGAAAGATAACATACTCCAAATGTTGTATAAACATGTATATTACAACAGGTGCACTGCATGTTGTAATATACCTATATATTACAACGGGTGTGTTTAGTGAAAGACAACATGCTTTGACTGTTATATAATATATATTACAACGGGCGAACCACATATTGTAAAAAATACCCCTATTACAATGAGTGTGTTTAGTGAAAGACAACGTCGTTCAACTGTTGTATAATATATATTACAACAGGTGCACCACATGTTGTGTTAAATACCCATATTACAACAGGCCATTCTTTAAAAGACAACGTGTTTCAACTGTTGTCTAAAATACATCTATTACAACATGCGATCACATGTTGTGTAAAGCACCCCCCATAAGACCACACGATCTAATACAACGGTTAACACCTGCTATAAATTGAGAAAAGGAACTGTTGTAAAAAGCATTTTCTGTAGTAGTGTAGTGAGAGACAAATCTTGATGAGAGCATGAGAGACATTTGAATAACTCTCCACATAGATCAATTTTTCTTAATCCAACCATACTGATTACAAGTATACCATAATATCTACCTTCTAATAAAATTTTATCACCATCCAATTTGTATATCATTCACAACAATAAAATACTTTTTGACGCTCTATATTGAATTTCAAACTGACCGTTAGATGTAAAAATTGTATATTGTACATATGGACATGCAAGCAATGTCTAATTGCAATGATTTTTTGTGGGAAGATAAACGAAATATGCTTTATCCATATATACAACTGGATTTTAAAAAGAAATTCTGAATTTGTAGTTATTCAAATGCCTCTTATGCTCCTCACTGTAGGATGTTTCTCACTGGATCACTACCCTATATATACATATATATACATATATATGTATATATACATATATATGTATATATACATATATATGTATATATATATACATATATGTTTATATATACATATATATGTATACATATATATACATATATATATATATATATATATATATATAGAGAGAGAGAGAGAGAGAGAGTCAGGCTAGAATACACTCGAGTGTATCCGGAGTGGAATACACTCAAGTAGTTTTTCATGATGCAATATTGTTTTTGAAAATCTAATCCATTGATCTTATTTAACATCTCGTGAACAACTCATACGCAAAATTGGAGCACATGTTATGAAGACCGCAAAAATTATGCATTTCAAATTAGTTTTGCGCGTCGATTTTGTTTCCCTTGGATGAGTGACTTACACTCATCCAAATGGGCTCAAAATTTGTATGTAGCCTATTTATAGTATGACGGTGAAGATCAACGGTTTACATTTTACAAAAAATAGTCTTGATATGCAAACACACTTGAGTGTATTTGTGCGATCTGTACACTCGAGTGTATTCTAGCCTGACTCTATATATATATATACATATATATGTATATATATACATATATATGTATATATATACATATATATATATATATACATATATATGTATATATATACATATATATGTATATATATACATATATATGTATATATATACATATATATACATATATATGTATATATGTATATGTATACATATATATACATATGTATATGTATACATATATACACACACACACACACACACACACACACACACACATATATATATATATATATATATATATATATATATATATATATATATATATATATATATATATATATATATATATATATATATATATATATATATATATATATATATATATATATTGGTAATACATGAAAGCTGACTGTGCTGAGAGGGTTAAAGAGGATTGCATTAGAATGCTTTGATTGTGGCATGAGGTGAATGTGTGTTCAAGTCAAGTCAATGTGAGTAATTTAAATAAGTAGAGTAGACAAACATATAGATCCATACATATAATAAACACAAAAAAGATACCATGTTGAATGTCAATATGAGGATAAAGTGTACCTTCAAGATTAGAGAATGATCTTAAGTAAATCAAGTCAAGATTATTATGTCATGGCATGTAAACAAGTACATATGTATAAAAATAGGAATTTTAACATATTGGTGTCACATGGACTAATATAGGATTTTTAAGTCTTATTAGTGAACTTTTAGGTGTGATATTCATCCATGATCTACATTTCATATTTTCAAGATTAGCAGACTAATATCAAGTTCCAAACTTACTTCATAATATTACTTAACCCTAAATCATAGTCATAGTGGTCAATTTGTCAACTACAGATCAAGATTAAGATATATATTCTAGAAAGATTTCAAAGCATTGATTCCAAGATTGATCATTTGTAGCGTCAATTATCACAAGATTTTCATTAAATAACAATTATTGTATTTTATTGAGTTTCATAAGTACAATTATTAAGAGCTAGATATCATCATTTTGAGATCAAGTTGAATTCCACTTCTCTAATCTGAATTCAATACAATTATATACTCTTGATTAATTTTTATAAACTAATTTGTTATCCAGAAATAATGAATATGTAGTCAACTTTGATTTGGAAAATACAAGAAATCATCTAAAAATAGTTTCAAGAGAAAATCTATTTCCCTTTTCACTTAGAACATGCCTTGTGATTCGTGATTCTATATAGTCATATAAAAGAAGTTTCATAGGATCTACTTCCTTTTTCACTTAACACATGCCTTGTTAGTAGTGTTTTACATATCCTTAGCATGGGGGTAAAGTTGTGGATGTACAAAATGCATGGGAGTTGCCAAATTGGAACATCATGTAATCTATTCCAAGATTATAGATGTATTGGTCCTATCAACACTAGTGCAGAGGACATTGATTGTAAGAAGCTGCCATTCCTACAAAGATATTCGATGGTCCATGAGGTGGTAGGTGGACCTTGTTTTGATAGATGCATATGAGATCAAGCATTGGTAGGTGCACCATTTTTCTATAGTGTGTGTGGGATCTCAGTCAAGATGATGTGGAAATTTTTTAAATTAATATAAGACTACCAAGTTCATTCTTGTTTCTTGTTAGACATTACAGAGTCCAGTACAATTCTAGGTTAACTACTACACAAAAAACTTGATCCCAAGTTGGAAGTTGATAATCACTTTTCCTGTAGTTATCTAAATGCATATATCTATATATGTTGACACTCTATTTGGGTTGACCTGATCTGGTTTTCGAATGAGTAGAAATTGTGAGAGGTTTCTATTAAATGATTTTGATTTTAATTGAGACATGTAGAAAAACTTCAAATTTAGAACATAGTTGGTGAGAAAACTATGGGATCAACCTAAATCACCAAAATTTGTACAAGAGACACTAAAGGTCATCCCAAAATGAGAGAGGGAAATACAAACATCTGAGGTCCACACATGACATCCCAAGGGACGTCATCATACTCAAATATGATGCTATGAATTAGAAAATAATTTCAAAAATATATAAAAATCCAAATAAGATTCATGATCAATTATCAATTTGCACAGTAGGAAGACTATCAACTAGAATGGACATCTAATTAATGTATGTTTCACTACATACTACCTTGCTTGGATGTTGTCATCAAAATCCCAATTTAGGGCATTTCAATTTGATTTCAATCACACCAAATGACTAATCCGTATCAACCCAAAACTCCACCCTTGTTTGATCCCTAATCATATCCATGCTCGTATGCCACATTAGTTTGACTAAGCTCCCACTAGACTGAGGGGAAGCTACCAATGTTTGAGATCAAATGTATCATCCAAGCAAGGTCCACCTACCACCTCATCCACCTCCCAATGGGTTCGAAGGAACGATGGGTTCTTACAATTAATGTCCTCTGCAATAGTATTGATAGGACATATACATCCATAACCTTAGAATTACCAATGTAAAGATATTCAAATTTGGGCAACCCTCATGCATTTTATACATCCATAACTTTACCCCCATCCTAAGTCTCTAGCACCACTACACATAATGCATGTGCTAAGTGAAAAAGGTATCCAATTGGGGCTCTAAAAGTACTTTTCAATGACTTCTATTTTTCTCATCAAAATTTACTATATATTTGATTTTTTGGCCAACAAATAAAATTTTAACAATTAGTCGAAGGTCAGAGCATCTTGACTATATATTGCAACATTTGTGATTTTTTCATGAAATCATATTGACCAAATTGGCCTACTTTGACAACTTCACAACCCACTTTGACCTCCAAACCTGGCTAAACATCTCCAAAATAGCCCACTTCAATGACCTCCCAGTATGCCTCAAACTGTTTCATGACATGAACAGAAATGAAGTGGGTCGCATCGGCCAAGCCTTGTTGTGGAACCAAATTGGTCTCGTTTCAACCCGACTCAAAGATGCATTGACCTCATGTTCTGAGGCGCTCCAATTCGGTCCGCTTTGACCCGTCCATGACACACATTTTATATAGTAGTGCCTAACTAGATCAGATATATATTATGATGTTTGTCAAATTCCAATTAGACATCAAATCAACATTGAATGCCCAAATTTGGATTTAGATTTTTTTGATAGTCTTTTAACTTTTGGGTATTGTTTACAGACCTAGATCAACCCCGATGTAGGACATTTAGCTTGAGCTAGATAAATCCCCTTTTGATGACACAATGGGTACATGTTCTACAACTAACAACAAAATTTTAGGTAACAATTACTTCCCTCTACAAGACAACAAGAACCTAACCTAACAGTACAAGACAAAAATAGGATGACAAACCTACATGTACAATTTTTGAAACCTTTCTCACTAACAAATGTCTTACATGTATCATTCCATCGTTGTGATTTATCCTTTCTTTTGTAGCACGCTCGATTGCACAATTAAAAGCTAGATTTAACTAGTTAAAGATAATACATAGAGCAACAATAATTGAAACATAGAACGAATCCTAAAAACATAAAATTTAGACACGCATAGCTTTTTAAGGCCCAACCAAAATCATGTACGATCTTGTACTTGGCACAACAATGCATATAACATGTAAATTGTATGCTTTTTGTTTAAGTATAAATGACCACTGAAAAACATTCGTATAAACTTTACATAATAAGGATATTTGTCCAATACATTTGAGTGGCAACAGACAACTACGGTTTTGAGTTATTACATTCATTCGTTGGGCATCATCACGAGAAAATCACCGAGTTAGTTTTTTCTAAGTTAAAAGTTGTCATGGTGAAATGAAGGCATCGAGGAATGAGAGATTGGAGCTTCCATGTACGAGAGAAAAGATACATAATGAGTAATACATGTATGGGTGAAAATTAATTTATTATTATAAACAAAATGAGTGGTCCGCATTTGCTCCTCGCATGCTCGTAGTGGGATAAGCCTTACATTAGATCATATATATATATAGCCTAGATTTTTGCTACCCGTGAGTCCTAAATGTAACCATATGGCAAACAAAGTAATTGGAAAGACCAAAAAGTAACTATATTGATAACAAAATAAGTATATGACTAAAAAGTAAAACCAGGCAGAATACATAGGAAATATATATGTAATTGTATTTTGAAATCTGTTGTTGTAAATAGAACTATCTATGCATGAAAAGTAACTGTTTACAAGGGAAAGTAACCATGTACATGTTGAAAGTAAGAAACTTGAAAAAAAAGTAACCAAAATAGGGGGTGGGTAGCTACCCGCGCGGGTATTAAAGATGAGCCATATATATATATATATATATATATATATATATATATATATATATATATATATATATATATATATATATATATATATATATATATATATCTGCGCGGGTAACTATCTGCCCCCTATTTCAGTTATTTTTTTAGAGTTTCTTACTTTTGACATGTAGAGCGTTACTTTTCATGCATAGATAGTTACATTTGCAAATTCAAAATTATAAATATATATATAGGGGTTTACTTTGTTGCCCGCGCAGGTAGCATCTGTTAGTTACCCGTGACCCAGATTTAAGTGAAAGAAGATTGAGTTATTTACTGTTTATGCCACCACCTCTTCTTTTTCGTCTTCCTTACGTCCCCTCTTTTTGCTACACTATTCTGGGGTCGTGGAATGTCATTGGACATTAGGACCAACGTGAGGGAGCTAGTACACATCGGGTCATCATCGACGATGATTCCCCCACCATGGGCCGACCTCCTGACGCTGGCACTCCACCATGTCGCCACCTGCCTTTCCTCCCTCTCCGACTACTACTCCTTCGGCCGTGTATGCCATTCTTGGAGCCACGTTGCGTCTGCGGCTAGGACGAACTATATGTCTGCTCACTCCCCTCTTATCTTCTGCTCGGCAAACGAGGAAGAAGAAGAAACTGATGAGGAGGAAGCCGAACAAGCCGAGGAGAAGGGTGATTGGGAAATGTTTACTACTACAAATGTTGCCTGCTACAACTATACCATCTCCAGCTTCCACGACCACTGCTTCTACTCAACGCGACTCTCCATGCCAACCACCACACCAAAGTCTCTCCACTGCATTGGGTTCTCAAATGGCTACCTCATCACCCTCCTCGACTCCGCCAAGAGGATCCCATTGCTACTCAACCCGCTCACGGGACACCAGCTCGTGTTCCGGGAATCCCCCTCCCCCATCGACACAACTGTGCTTCTCAACATGGCAGTGAACCGTAGAGTGTTGGTTTCGCTCATGATCCCCTGGTGCTCGTTCCAGTTTCTGTGAGGGACAATCCATTGCAGTAGACGCTAAGGATGAGGGTCACTGAGTTCACCAGTGGTCCATTTGTGGTGGTGATGCCCTCGACGCCAACACGTGTTGCATTACTGTTGGCTCTTGCCTATTACAATGTGACTGTCCATATTACAAAATTGTCACATACATTACAGTTGCCTCTTGTCTATTACAATGTGACTGTCCATATTACAGATGACACTTGCTTATTACAATATGAGTATCCAGATTACAAAACTGTCACCTACATTATGATTGACTCTTACCTATTATAATGTGACTGTCCATATTACACATGACACTTGCTTATTACAATATGAGTATCCATACTACAAAACTGTCACCTACATTACAGTTGGCTCTTGCCTATTATAATGTGATTGTCCATATTATAGATGATACTTGTTTATTACAATATGACTATCCATAATACAAACTGTCACCTACATTACGGTTGGCTCTTGCCTATTACAACGTGACAGTCTATATTACATATGACACTTGTTTATTACAATATGGCTATTCATATTATCATGGTGTTTCTATATATATATTTTAACATTTTTTCTCATTTTTTTGGTATATAAATTGCTTAGGTTTGTAATGTAATATTACACATCAAATTCACGTCGTCATTCTACCACACTCTACTACAGAATGTTTAAGAACAACTAAAATGAGAAAGAGAATTATAGTCATATAGGAAAATAGATAAGAGAAGTAAAATATACAAAAAAAAGTAGGAGAAGATACGAGAAAATAAGGTAAGTAGGAGAAGATACGAGAAAATAAATAAACAGGATGGAAGTAAAGAGAACTACCACATGGCTAATCTCTAGTTACCGTGTCCGTTGTACTCCGTAGTTGGGACTCAAAACATATAAAACGCCATGTAGTATAGATGCAATCTGAGGACGGCGCAGTTTATCTTATCTTCTGCACTGCATGCTCAACTTCTGCCCAACTGAAATTATGTCCACTGGGTCAGGAATCAGGATGGATAGGGTATGAGTACGATCCTTCCAGTGGTCATGAATCCCATGGTCCCGGACCATGTACTGCGAGATCAACGCCACGACAGATCCTAGTTGGTACATATGTAGTCGGTCGTGTGCGACACTGCGACATCCGCCACGACCAATGCTTGCGCCAGGGCCACTGCGCTAAACCCAGTTAGCGAGTCCCCACCGACCACCTTCCATGCAACACACATAAGTTCACTAAGGAATCAGCTGACGGAGCGGCAGAGTGTGCGGCTGGTTTTTGGATTGCGTTCCTTACCGACTGACATTGCTGAACCGACACCAGCGAATACAAAGAGGAACGTGAGGATCACCTCGGCCGCGACAGCTCGGATGGTGTCCGGCTGTGAGGCCTCGTGAT